>JARYHS010008890.1:0-12294 GCA_031002005.1 Vandiemenella viatica | reverse complement strand
CGACCAGCTGGTATGAACCTGTCTCAGCGTTTACAAAAATGCGTTTACGGAAATGATGATTAAGGAGAAAAATAGATAATTGTTCACCCTTTATAATGACGTATATATTACAGAAAATATATAGGTTTTGTATCTCTAAATGCTTTGCATACTTTACGTTTGGGATTGCTCTTGTACCTCTTTATCCCAATGTTTAGTATTAGGTTCCATATGAACTGCCTCCTCTTCAGTAAGCAGAACGTTTAGACTTATTCTAAAACATTTTCAGTGTACCATGAAGTATCTTAAATCATACACAGCAATGACAGTTGCTTTACTTTCTACCGCGCGAGTAGTAGGACAAGGGGGAAGCAAGAACACCGCCAGGTGGCAGCACGGTCGCGTGACGTCACAAGATGGCCGCCCCCCGTTTGGGTGACCAAGATGGCCGCCCCCCGTTTGGGCGACCAAGATGGCCGCCGTTAGTTCCCCGATCGGCGGCTAGATGGCGCTGCACCGTTAGTTCACCGATCGGCCGCACAGATGGCGGTAGCTGTCGGGCTTGCGCTGCATAGTTAGTTCGCCGATCGGCGGCTAGATGGCAACCCCCGTTAGTTCTTTGGCTCACTGTGGTATGTATCATTTTGGTCTCCTACAAATATTTGTCACTGCTCTCCATTAGCCGTTGCGAAATGTTTCAACACACATACAGAAAGTTTACTTTGTTTGCTAATCCATTAAACGTGACGAAATGTGTGCCGCGCCGTTAAGCAAGCTGTTTGCGCGCGCCACGATTGAGACACCCCACCGCTATAAATAGCTACCGCCACATCGGCCAGGCCTCATTGCTGTTCTGTTGCCGGTTGCGTTTAGATCGTCGCTACACCACCATGGAACATTCTCAGTCTGCTTCAGGTAATGTTAAGTGCCTTTAAATAATAAATTATCATGCGTGTTTGTATACCAGTGATGCTTAGTATTTCTATTTTTTTTCAGAACTGCCGGTGCTCTCTGCCGCAGATGTGGATAATTTCTTCACAAACTGTAAGTGATTTTCTTATTTTTTTTATTAGTTGGATTAATTTAAGCTATTCAAACTAATTTTTTTTCTTCTCTGTTTCAGATCTACCGGCAATATCATCACTATTGTGATGAAGAATTAGCGAGTGGTAAGTTTGCTGAAATAAATTAATATATTTTTGCAGTAGATGTTTACTTGTTGCATACTATAATTTATTTTCTATTGTAGAACCACGAGTTGTCTCAACTCCGGAGCTGGTGTTGCTATACACTTTTTCTGGAGGTATGTATTTGACTGTAATTAATTTTTTTTAATTTCTCGTGCGTGTGTTGATACTAAGAAAATTAATTTGTTCTGTTGCAGAGCCTGTGAATGCTACTGATGGTTCTGGCAATAATTTTGCAAGGGGTAAGTAGTACTATATATTTCTTGCTGTAGCTAATATTGTTTGATTTTTTTTTCTGTAACCAACTAATTTTATTTTTTTGTTGCAGAGCCTGTGAATGCTACTGATGGTTCTGGCAATAATTTTGCAAGGGGTAAGTAGTACTATATATTTCATGCTGTAGATAATATTGTTTGATTTTTTTTTTCTGTAACCAACTAAATTTTTTATTTTTTTTGTTGCAGAGCCTATGAATGCTACTGATGGTTTCTGGCAATAATTTTGCAAGGGGTAAGTAGTACTATATATTTCATTGCTGTAGATAATATTGTTTGATTTTTTTTTTCTGTAACCAACTAAATTTTTTTTTTTGTTGCAGAGCCTAGTGTAAATGCTACTGATGTTTCTGGCAATAATTTTGCAAGGGGTAAGTAGTACTATATATTTCATTGCTGTAGCTAATATTCTTGTTTGATTATTTTCTGTAACCAACTAAAAATTTTTTTTCTGTTGTAGCTTCAGCTAGCTGTGTCAATGCATCCTCTGAGCTGGCGAGGTATTTTGCCAATTGTAAGTTAAAAAAAAATAATTTCTTAACTGAATTACTTTAAACCTTTTTGGCTGTGCAGTAAAAGATGATTTTTTTTCCACAGATTGCCCTGAACATGATGATCCCAACCAGCCTGGGGACGTCTTTGTTGGTAAGTGTTTAGATTTATTTTTAGTTTTTCTTTCTTTTCCTTGTCTAACTAAAATTTATTTTGTTATAGGTCAACATGGTTCCTCGGGACCCCTCCAAAAAAAGGATGAATGATGATGATGATGATGATGAAGGGCCATCTAAAAGGATTAAAATGGCAGGTAAGGTATTTCTTCTACTTTTTTTATTATTTTATCTCTTAGACTTTTAACCATGAAAAAATCTGACTATTTTTTTTTGTTGCAGATGTATATATGTCGCCGCCGGACCTGGAAGCGTCGGACGTGCCACAGCCAAGCACCAGCGCGTGGGCAGAACCATTGGAGGATGAGCTTCTTGCTACTTTGTCGCCGATGAAGCTCTCTGGGCGACAGACGAACCATCCTCCCAGTGGCTGCCCAACACTCAAGCGACCGGGTCCGGCGTTAATGAGGGTGGGGAAAAACAGGTAAGCCGGATGCTACGCGCTTAAAGCCAACTATCAGGGCAAGTGCTTACGCGAATAGGTTACTTCACATCACTGTTGTAAATACTGAAAATTTTAAAGATCCTGGTAATTTTATTAGAGCATGTTTCAAAATTTTTAATGATCAAATTTCCGCGATTATTCGCAATCCTTCAACACCGGCTATAAAATGCCAGGTGGGGTTGGATTGCCTTTTCCAAATTCAGAAGAACAATGTCACTAACGTCAGCCGTATTTGTTTTATGCCCAAGATGCGCGAACTCACATTAAGCGCTTCCCTGGAAGAGTGGTATGAAGTCTATGTGTTTCAAGATATCAAGAAGAGATTTAGTGAATTCCAAGACCGGGATAGTGGCAAATGCCTCGATCAAATTAACTCCCTCGACATCCATGTAGCTAAATTCGAACCGCTTTTTCGGGGCTCTTCATTTATAGCACTGCCATCCGATATCCAAGCAAAGAAGGCAATTGTCAATGTTAAAAACAGTGATGATCGTTGTTTTCTTTGGACGATCCTGGCTTTTCACGAACGGGTGCAAGATAACGCGTATAGAGTCAACCATTATATTAAAGTACGTTCCAAGTACGATTTAGATTTTGCAGGCATAGACTTTGTAACGATTTTTTTTTCGTTACTTAAAAATTATCAACTGGATTTCACCGTTATTTAATTATTCCATACTATTTTAATTTTATTTTAAATAATTCAGGGATAAAATTTCTGTTTGAAACTACGTAAATATTTATTCACAAAATGCACAAAAGAAAAAAAACAAGAAAAAACACTAAATTACAATTTTGTAAGTTAAATTTGCTCCGGCATGGGATGCCTTGAATTTATTTCTCAGTAAAAGAAACGTAAAAATGAACGACTGTGTGCGGATAAAGCAATAACAGGCTCATGAGAAAATTCTCGGGTCGTCTCGGGTGTAGTCGCATGAAAATGTCAATGCAGTGATTAAAGTCTTCCTTTTTATAAACACATTACCGTGTTGTTGCTTGGTGCTGGATGAACTCTTCCGTCGACTAAAATGCAGTAAAAGATATCAGCCTCACACTGACCCTGAGATGGGATGACATGAAACACTTTTTTACACAACACACATGAACTTAAACTTGACGCTGCAGCGCATCACCCAAAACCGTCTTCCTCTCGTCTTCCTCGCGCGACGAGTCCCCTCTTTGTCTCTCCTCTCCCGCCACGAGGTGCGTTGGCGCGCCACCCCAGCTGAGCCAATGGGGTTCTTCATCCGGTGGCCAATTCCGGGTATTTGATGGAGGACCATGGAACAAAAGTGGCGTCTTAAACACCTGCACATAGATGGCAGCTGCTGCCTCTTTCACACCATTCACACACACGGTGACGCAAGGTGGCTCTACCTTGACAAATGTAGTGGATACCATAACACTACATAGCCCTCCCTTGTTTGTAGATTTTTTTTATATATATATATCAGGCTGAATAAATGGTATGTTTGAATAATAAAAAAATCACTTGAATCTAAATTATCACAATTGCAACTTCCCTCATATTTGTCCGTGATACAATTCACTTGGAGAGTCCAATTCACGTGGTCAGATCCCATGCCAGATTAAAACACTATCATACTACTTATGCAAACACAATATTACAATAAAATAACCAACGAAACTTTATCCATGTTAAAACGCTAAACGGAAAGTAACACCTAATAAATACTTCTTCCCTCAACGGACTCTACATTCCCTCGTCAATGTTAGGATGTATTATCAATATTTATGTACCAGCCATGATGTTACAAAACAAATTGAGCCATCATTCATTCATGTTCACTCACACAGATATGTCTGACATCTAACAGAAATTTGAAAACTATAAAACAATGACTTAAAAGATATGACAAATAAAAGGCTTCAACATCATGAAACAAAACATAAATTAAAAAAATATAGCAAGACATGGAAGTAAACAATCCTGGGACCGTTTTTTTTTTTTTTTTTTTTTTTTTTTTTTTTTTTTTTTTTTTTTTTTTTAGAAAAGAAATTATATGATCATAATCACGTCGTATCCCAATTATACCATCCATTATTTGAACCAATTCTCCTATTCTCTCGCTTTGAACAAAAAAATTTACCTTCCTACCATTCTGGGCTTTTTCATTTTGGTAAAGATGACTACTTATTACCATAAATACATTATTCGAATTGCCAATCTCCACAGTGTATTTGTCACCTTGTTACTATTTTTTTTAAATACATATAACTTCAACTGCTTGTCATTTCTCGTTAAACCTTTAATTCCATTCATTTCCTTGTATAAAACTAACTTGTTCGGGGTGGATCGTAGACTGATGTGGAACAACCATACCACTTTCTTAAATATAAACTGGAGCTGCCGTGTGGGCGCACAAATAGAAATACATTTTGCCACCTCTGGTCTCACGTTTCTTACAGCCAGGGACGAAAGCCATTACTTCAATGCTACTTCTGAATATCGACGACGACTTCAGACATATATTCTGAGTACACAAATTAAGATACAAATCTTCACCCTTATAAAAAGAAACACTACGTCATCATCTCCTTACTCAACATTCGAACAAACAATTGAAATTAATGCTCCATATTAAACTCCCCTGAAAACCCTAGAAACTTCACTTGTGGATTATTCTTCTTGCTGGCTTTATTTGTTAATTATTTCCCTTGCATATGATCTTAAATTATTGGTAGTACTCGCATCCAAACATAGCCCTTATTCAGTGAAACAAACTATTGCCTTTTTTTCCAGGAATGGTATATTGAAACTTTTCACTTCATTGCTAATCTCTTAAATCCTACTCAGAATACTATGCTAGCAGAATTACTGATTCTATACATCCTGCCCAAAGAGGATAAAAAAAAAACTTCAAACTCAACAAATGATTCGGACGTTTTCAATCGGTTCCATGAACGATACTAAACGATTTTATATGATTCCCGATGAAGGCATATTTTCTTTCAGAACTAACCCTGTTACTATCTATATAATACAATACTAAAACTAATTGTCTTAATAGCTAAACAAGTAGATCTCTTGATCATTTATTTACCTTATTTTTTTTTTTAATCTCGAGTGTTTTCCACGGATCCACGTTTTATTTTTGCAATAGAAAATTTGAATGTCTCCTAGCTTCTTGTATTGAATGGAACTCTGATCACAGTAATTGCTTTCTGGTTCCAATAACCCAAAAGTGTACAACCCCTGTCTGTAAATACTAATTGGTGTTTCCTTGTTTCCAAAAATGCTGTTCTGAAGGTACACAGCTGTGATCTCACGGCGCATAACTGTTAGTGACCCCCCACTGACAAGCATCTGTTCACCCTCTTTCTCGGAATTTCGCAGCTCTTGGCACGCTCGGAACTTTACTACAGAAATACCTATCTGTTCTGTTGTCTTCAGCCAGTTCATGTACCCACGATCTTTAGATTCATCGCCCAAAACTTTCGCTTTTCTCAACCTGAAATAGTGTTTTACAATCACCGTTCCAACAGGCAATAATTCTCGGCAAATGGGTTTGATCGGTAAATCAGCATCAGTTCCCACTTCAGTTTGCGTGTATGTTTTTACATTTTCTATAGTTCTATCATTTTTAAGTTTGTTTACTCCTACTTTCCCCTCCACCACAGGAGGGTTGTTCTGTCTTGGATCTGAAATGGCAACTCCATTCGTTGCGTCCAACTCGTTGGCTAGCCTGGCAGGTTGTGTATTAAAATATTTGGTCATTTCCCCTTTAAATTCTGATATTTGTTGTATCAAAGATTGCTGAGACTCTTTAAGCTCGGAAAACTGTTGTGTTATGAAGGCTTGCAGCGTGGCGAACATTCTACCTTGTGGGTCGTCCATTACGGTTTGAGTCTTTTTGTATTATTTTTTTTTATATGACTCCTTAACGACTATGTGTAGAAATACTGCCCCTCCATTCAAACAAAACTTAATTTTTACTACAATTTTCACGACCCCCAACCGGTATAGTTTCCAAATTGACAACCAATTCTGTATCCATTTTTACTTTGTGTAGATACACTTTTCTCTTTAAAGCTTACTCGCTATCCTTCGAGATCTTACTTCCATACGGTACTCCCATTCTAAATTTGTTTTAAACCACGTCATGTACTTCTCTTCTGCAACATGAATTTTTTTTTTTTTTAAAGACTCTTTATACAGCAAAACAGACACTTAATCTCCCCGAAATGAACATGTTTATGACAACACAAAAAATTAATTCCTCTATCTTTACAAAAAGAAAACAAAAAAAACACCAAAATAACAACGCCGTTCATGACCAGACATCAATAATCACAATCAAACACATCAAACCAAATACCATTAACGAGCACTGAACACATATATACACTTTCAAAAGATAAACATAAGTACACAAAACATTTAAACAATTTGACAAAATATTTCTCGGCCTCTGCAAACCTTTTAAAAAAACATGTTTTTAACAACACAAATAAAATTAATGATGCTACAGGTTAGTCATAAACATATAGAAATCGGCTCCGTCCTCATCAGGCTGAAATCATTTTTTTTTAAATTGAAAATACATTCATTATTAAATAAAAGAAAATGTTCACTGCATTGTTTTTCGTAACGCGACTTTACTATTGATTGAAAACGAGCCCCAAGCTGGGCGCCAAAATGTAACAATTTTTTCGTTACTTAAATAATTATCAACTGGATTTCACCGTTATTTAATTATTCCATACTTTTTTTTAATTTTTATTTTAAATAATTCTGGGATAAAATTTCTGTTTGAAACTACGTAAATATTTATTCACAAAATGCACAAAAGAAAAAAAACAAGAAAAGAACACTAAATTACAATTTTGTAAGTTAAATTTGCTCCGGCATGGGATGCCTTGAATTTATTTCTCAGTAAAAGAAACGTAAAAATGAACGACTGTGTGCGGATAAAGCAATAACAGGCTCATGAGAAAATTCTCGGGTCGTCTCGGGTGTAGTCGCATGAAAATGTCAATGCAGTGATTAAAGTCTTCCTTTTTATAAACACATTACCGTGTTGTTGCTTGGTGCTGGATGAACTCTTCCGTCGACTAAAATGCAGTAAAAGATATCAGCCTCACACTGACCCTGAGATGGGCTGGCCCCTGACATGAAACACTTTTTTATTTTTCAGACTTTACACAACACACATGAACTTAAACTTGACGCTGCAGCGCATCACCCAAAACCGTCTTCCTCTCGTTCCCGCGCGACGAGTCCCCTCTTTGTGTCTCCTCTCCAGCCACGAGGTGCGTTGGCGCGCCACCCCCAGCTGAGCCAATGGGGTTCTTCATCCGGTGGCCAATTCCGGGTATTTGATGGAGGACCATGGAACAAAAGTGGCGTCTTAAACACCTGCACATAGATGGCAGCTGCTGCCTCTTTCACACCATACACACACACACACGGTGACGCAAGGTGGCTCCACCTTGACAAATGTAGTGGATACCATAACACTACATAGCCCTCCCTTGTTTATAGATTTTTTTTTATATATCAGGCTGAATAAATGGTATGTTTAAATAATAAAAAAAAATCACTTGAGTCTAAATTTCTCACAATTGAAACTTCCCTCATATTTGTCCGTGATACAATTCACTTGGAGAGTCCATTTTACACTGTCACATCCCATGCCAGATTAAGTCACTATCTTACTACTTATGAAAACACAATATTACAATATAGTTTTGCAACAACAACTAAAAATAACCAAAGAAACTTTATCCCATGTTAAAATGTTGAACCGAAAATAACACCTAATGAAATACTACTTCCCTCATAGGACTCTGCATTCCCTCGTCAATGTTCGGATGTATTATCAATATTTATGCACCAGCCATGATGTTACAAAACAAATTGAGCCATCATTCATTCATGTTCACTCACACAGATATGTCTAACATCTAACAGAAATTTGAAAACTATAAACTAACAATGACTTAAAAGATATGACAAATAAAAGGATTCAACATCATGAAACAAAACATAAATTATAAAAATATATAGCAAGACATGAGAAAACAATCCTGGGATCTGTTTTTTTTTTTAATAACAAATACAATCAAAATAATTACTTCATTGAACCTAGTTTTTTTTATACTTAAAATATATCGTTTATACTTCATTAAAATTATGTATACTTCAAATTAATATCTTCTGCTGGTCAGAACATATAACCTTCAACACAATTTACACACACTGATTTCAAGTTTTTTTTTTTTTTTTTTTTTTTTTTTTTTTTTTTTTTTTTTTAGAAAATAAATTATATGATCATAATCACGTCGTATCCCAATTATACCATCCATTATTTGAACCAATTCTCCTATTCTCTCGCTTTGAACAAAAATTTACCTTCCTACCATTCTGGGCTTTTTCATTTTGGTAAAGATGACTACTTATTACCATAAATACATTATTCGAATTGCCAATCTCCACAGTGTATTTGTCACCTTGTTACTATTTTTTTTAAATACATATAACTTCAACTGCTTGTCATTTCTCGTTAAACCTTTAATTCCATCATTTCCTTGTATAAAACTAACTTGTTCGGGGTGGATCGTAGACTGATGTGGACAACCATACCACTTTCTTAAATATAAACTGGAGCTGCCGTGTGGGCGCACAAATAGAAATACATTTTGCCACCTCTGGACTCACGTTTCTTACAGCCAGGGACGAAAGCCATTACTTCAATGCTACTTCTGAATATCGACGACGACTTCAGACATATATTCTGATACACAAATTAAGATACAAATCTTCACCCTTATAAAAAGAAACACTACGTCATCATCTCCTTACTCAACATTCGAACAAACAATTGAAATTAATGCTCCATATTAAACTCCCCTGAAAACCCTAGAAACTTCACTTGTGGATTATTCTTCTTGCTGGCTTTATTTGTTAATTATTTCCCTTGCATATGATCTTAAATTATTGGTAGTACTCGCATCCAAACATAGCCCTTATTCAGTGAAACAAACTATTGCCTTTTTTTCCAGGAATGGTATATTGAAACTTTTCACTTCATTGCTAATCTCTTAAATCCTACTCAGAATACTATGCTAGCAGAATTACTGATTCTATACATCCTGCCCAAAGAGGATAAAAAAAAAACTTCAAACTCAACAAATGATTCGGACGTTTTCAATCGGTTCCATGAACGATACTAAACGATTTTATATGATTCCCGATGAAGGCATATTTTCTTTCAGAACTAACCCTGTTACTATCTATATAATACAATACTAAAACTAATTGTCTTAATAGCTAAACAAGTAGATCTCTTGATCATTTATTTACCTTATTTTTTTTTAATCTCGAGTGTTTTCCACGGATCCACGTTTTATTTTTGCAATAGAAAATTTGAATGTCTCCTAGCTTCTTGTATTGAATGGAACTCTGATCACAGTAATTGCTTTCTGGTTCCAATAACCCAAAAGTGTACAACCCCTGTCTGTAAATACTAATTGGTGTTTCCTTGTTTCCAAAAATGCTGTTCTGAAGGTACACAGCTGTGATCTCACGGCGCATAACTGTTAGTGACCCCCCACTGACAAGCATCTGTTCACCCTCTTTCTCGGAATTTCGCAGCTCTTGGCACGCTCGGAACTTTACTACAGAAATACCTATCTGTTCTGTTGTCTTCAGCCAGTTCATGTACCCACGATCTTTAGATTCATCGCCCAAAACTTTCGCTTTTCTCAACCTGAAATAGTGTTTTACAATCACCGTTCCAACAGGCAATAATTCTCGGCAAATGGGTTTGATCGGTAAATCAGCATCAGTTCCCACTTCAGTTTGCGTGTATGTTTTTACATTTTCTATAGTTCTATCATTTTTAAGTTTGTTTACTCCTACTTTCCCCTCCACCACAGGAGGGTTGTTCTGTCTTGGATCTGAAATGGCAACTCCATTCGTTGCGTCCAACTCGTTGGCTAGCCTGGCAGGTTGTGTATTAAAATATTTGGTCATTTCCCCTTTAAATTCTGATATTTTTGTATCAAAGATTGCTGAGACTCTTTAAGCTCGGAAAACTGTTGTGTTATGAAGGCTTGCAGCGTGGCGAACATTCTACCTTGTGGGTCGTCCATTACGGTTTGAGTCTTTTTGTATTATTATTTTTTTTTTATATATGACTCCTTAACGACTATGTGTAGAAATACTGCCCCTCCATTCAAACAAAACTTAATTTTTACTACAATTTTCACGACCCCCAACCGGTATAGTTTCCAAATTGACAACCAATTCTGTATCCATTTTTACTTTGTGTAGATACACTTTTCTCTTTAAAGCTTACTCGCTATCCTTCGAGATCTTACTTCCATACGGTACTCCCATTCTAAATTTGTTTTAAACCACGTCATGTACTTCTCTTCTGCAACATGAATTTTTTTTTAAAGACTCTTTATACAGCAAAACAGACACTTAATCTCCCCGAAATGAACATGTTTATGACAACACAAAAAATTAATTCCTCTATCTTTACAAAAAAAAAAAAACACCAAAAAAACACCAAATAACAACGCCGTTCATGACCAGACATCAATAATCACAATCAAAACATCAAACCAAATACCATTAACGAGCACTGAACACATATATACACTTTCAAAAGAAACATAAGTACACAAAACATTTAAACAATTTGACAAAATATTTCTCGGCCTCTGCAAACCTTTTTAAAAAAAACATGTTTTTAACAACACAAATAAAATTAATGATGCTACAGGTTAGTCATAAACATATAGAAATCGGCTCCGTCCTCATCAGGCTGAAATCATTTTTTTTTTAAATTGAAAATACATTCATTATTAAAAGAAAATGTTCACTGCATTGTTTTTCGTAACGCGACTTTACTATTGATTGAAAACGAGCCACCAAGCTGGGCGCCAAAATGTAACAATTTCTTTCGTTACTTAAAAATTATCAACTGGATTTCACCGTTATTTAATTATTCCATACTTTTTAATTTTTATTTTAAATAATTCTGGGATAAAATTTCTGTTTGAAACTACGTAAATATTTATTCACAAAATGCACAAAAGAAAAAAAAACAAGAAAAGAACACTAAATTACAATTTTGTAAGTAAATTTGCTCCGGCATGGGATGCCTTGAATTTATTTCTCAGTAAAAGAAACGTAAAAATGAACGACTGTGTGCTGGATAAAGCAATAACAGGCTCATGAGAAAATTCTCGGGTCGTCTCGGGTGTAGTCGCATGAAAATGTCAATGCAGTGATAAAGTCTTCCTTTTTTATAAACACATTACCGTGTTGTTGCTTGGTGCTGGATGAACTCTTCCGTCGACTAAAATGCAGTATAAAAGATATCAGCCTCACACTGACCCTGAGATGGGCTGGCCCCTGACACGAAACACTTTTTTTACAGACTTTACACAACACACATGAACTTAAACTTGACGCTGCAGCGCATCACCCAAAACCGTCTTCCTCTCGTCTTCTCCGCGCGACGAGTCTCCTCTTGTCTCCTCTCCAGCCACGAGGTGCCTTGGCGCGCCACCCCCAGCTGAGCCAATGAGGGTTCTTCATCCGGTGGCCAATTCCGGGTATTTGATGGAGGACCATGGAACAAAAGTGGCGTCTTAAACACCTGCACATAGATGGCAGCTGCTGCCTCTTTCACACCATACACACACACACACGGTGACGCAAGGTGGCTCCACCTTGACAAATGTAGTGGAAATAACACTAC
>JARYHS010008889.1:0-26551 GCA_031002005.1 Vandiemenella viatica | reverse complement strand
CTTTGAAGGAAGCATCCCGGCATTTGCCTGGAGTGATTTGGGGAAACCATGGAAAACCCAAATCTGGATGCCCGGACGGGGATTCGAACCGCCGTCCTCCCGAATGCGAGGCGAGAACGCTAAACTGTTTTGATTTTAATCGGCACTGTCTCACAACACCACTCGTTGAAAAAATAAGGCTAATTTTCTTGTGCGAAGTGAAATTTGATGCATCTTTAATTCTAGGGCTCGCTAAATTGTCATTTCAAGTTAAAAGTGTGATTGCAATTAGAAATGGCGCTGTACAATATTTTTTTTTATCGGTTTTACGCCTCGTCGACGTTGAGGTCACTAGAAAGGGACTGGGGGTTAAGAACGGGAAGGAAATCAGCTATGGCCTTTTGAAGTAACCATCCAGGCATTCACTTGGAGTGATTTCGAAAAAACCCACGCAAAACCGAAATCTGGATTGCCGAAAGGCGAATTCGAACCCGCGTCCTCTCGATTGCAAGCGCGAAGTGTTATCATGTTTTCAGTATCCAAAATGTCCTGAATCAGGTATTGAAATCTTTTAAGTATAACATTGAATAATTCCTCGATAATGTGGAAAGAAAGGTAACAGAACCTGCTGCACTGTAGTCTTTTACGCAGCAGGTATAGTTCAGAATATTTATAATTATAAAAAATGTAAAGCAAATATCGGTTGTGGTCATTACATGCCCAATAATTTTAACGATAGTCCGTTTACAGAAAACCGCACAAAATACATTCTGGAATTAAAAAGAAAAAATTGGGTTCACTGTAAAAGCCAAGTTAGGCTGTATAGGGAGAGTAAGATTGAAGAGAGGCCAAAATGGAAACACGTGATTAATGAACGCTCCCTAACTGCAGGAAGTATCAGCGATAAACAGTTGCAGGGTGATCTGGACAAGATATCTAGTTGGGTTGGTACACATGATGATAAAGATGATAAAGATAAATGCAAAGAAGAGTCATATTATTAGATACACAAATAAAAAACAAAAGGTTGATTATGATTATAAGGTGGGGAAAGAATTGCTTGCTGAACACTTGAAATGTAAATATCATGGCAATACATTTGATAACAAGCTTAATTGGGTAAGACACATTGGACAGGTGGTAGGAAAAGGTTTCAAAATTCTGCACTTGCTGGGGAGAGAAATGAGGGAATGTACGAGAGAAGTAAAGGAATTGTATTGAGTTACAAAGCTTTGGTCAGACCCACATTTTGCGTATCAAATACAGGTGTTGGAGAGGGTACAAAAAAAGGGCTGCTTTTGTTTCTGGAAATTATCGCAGAATGCAATCAGTAACAGATTTGATAAAAGAGCTGGAATGGGATTCATTGCAAGACAGGAGGAGGATGAGGAAGGTCATGGGAGTGTACAAGGCGTATACTGGTGATGAGGCATGGAAAGATATTGGTGTAGGTATGAAAAGTTATGCATGGAAGGGAAAAGATGACCGTGACCACAAGCAGGTACTGGATTTCAGGCACAAGGTTTCGAAAAAATATTTAAAAAATCAATATCTCGGAAATGGTGAGACGTATCTATGGTTGCAGGATTATCCTTTCATTCCTGAACACCCTGTATAGTTCAGAAAATGAGTAAGACTACAAACCAAATCCTTGCGGGTGAGCTTAACATTCGGCATTCGGGAGGACGTGACGGGTAGGCCTATTCCACGATTTCTCTAAATCAGAACCAATTGAATTCCAGGGTGGGTCATTCATAAAGGCCAAGATCGATTTCCTTCCCGTCGTTTAGCAACAAATACGCCCCAAAACCTTTAAAACAACAACTGCCTTGGGGAGCGTGCACAAACTACGTGGCTCAGTCCAGGGGAGGGGGGGGGGATTGGCTGGAAGAATACATTGGGCTACGTGGTGGGAGGGGGGGGGTTCCGAGACAGGCCACGTAGCTTTCCTTTCATAACATTTTTCACAGTTAAAATGAGGAACAGAACTCACAACAGTATGTGAATATTTATTTGCCTCAGTTAATTATCTCCGTTAGTAATTTACAATAGTCTGACACGAGAAAACAGTACAAAATGTCTTCTGGAATCAAAATGGAAAAAAGCTACGTGCTAAGTGGGGGGGGGGGGGGATTCACAGGAGGCCAAAATGGAGCTACGTGGTTTATGCACGCTACCTTGCTAACTGTCCTTTCCTTGTTCTAATGGCGCTGCTGACAATCATTCGTTAAGCTCAAGGATTTCCTAACTCTGTTGTTATTTGGCAGAGTCAGCCTTTAATTAACTGTATCGTCCATAAAAAGTTACAAAAATCTCGAGACTAAATTTTTAGTCTCGAGATTTTTCTTAACTTTAAAAAAATTGTTGAACCGTTTAAAGTTTTGTGACAAATTTCACATTCTTGAGTGTTTGCTCATGCTTGGCGTGGTATTTTCCGCTATGTGTAGGAGTGGCAATGCAGTTCCTGTATGATTCATGTGTTGTAATCCAACCAGAGCTCTCCAGATTGTTCCTTGTCTACACGATGTTATAAATTACAGCTATCTTAACTACTTGTTTTGTTCCAGTAGCAAGTGAACTGTAGAGGCCACAATAACTGAAGCTTGCAGATTACAGACATCTACTGGCTACTGAAACAAAACGAGTTCGCATTTCTAGCAGTGATTGACAACATCATGCAGGTAAGGATCATTGATTATGCTAATCAGATTACAAACGAGAAGCTGAATAGCATCACTGACCCTTAACGATAACCTTTCTCACAGAAAAGTACGGTAACGTCTTCTACAGTACAAACTGCTAGGCATTTCTACCACAGCCGCTGAATTTCGTTAAAAATTTCTGAACAGTAAATTTCTGTTATACCTGTTACACCTGAGAAATAGAAAAATATCGCGGAATATACATCGCGCCAAAAAAGTTTTTTAAAGTAGTTGCACAGGAGTTCCACCTCCTAGATGGCGCTGTTATCTGTGAAATCAATACCAGCTTTATTTTTCCAAAAGAAGCCTCAGTTTTTAGTGCGTATTGGACATTCACAAAAAAATACGAAAAGGTTTCTTCAAAACATTTTTTAACCCCTCTACAACACATCACTCTAAAGATACAAGCGTTTAAGTATAGTGTTGATCTATTTCTGGATTAATGTAACATATCTTCCTGTACTATTTCATCACATACGAGCTTACATTGCAAAATCAGTTTAATTACGAGGCTGTTTGGTAACAGAATAATGTAAAAATCTAACAGAAAAATGTCCAAATCAATTTTCACTTAAGGGACTTGTTAAGTGCCATGATCATGATTTTTTTTTTTTATTTATTTATTTATTTATTTTTCAGCAATATTAGGAGAGGGGGAGCGCAAACTATTAAAGACTTTAGGAGCCTATATGCCACGAAATACACACACAAAATATTAAAAAGTGGAACATTGATCCAAATTTTTCACATCTTTTATGCGGAAAACAATACCATAACATTTAGTATTTGTCTGTATATCGTGTTTGCAGCAGGCTTCGATGCAAAGGCTGTGGCATTTGGGCTGACAGACATGAAATTATACGCTGAAGGAAATTAAAAAGTGCAAAACCCATACAGAGTTGAGATAAATAAACAACATTTGGCCTAAAATGATTAAAAGTTGAAATTTTTACTTGTAATAGTATGAGAATTACGGGGCTATTAATTATGCAAACCGAGCGTGGTGGGTGAGCGCTAACGCTCTGGCCTCGCATTCGGGAGGACGCCGGTTCGAATCCCCGTCCGGGCATCCAGATTTGAGTTTTCCATGGTTTTCCTAAATCACTCCAGATGAATGCCGGGATCCTTCCTTCAAAATTCCATGGCCGAATTCCTTCCCGTTTATTGTCCCCAATCCCATCCCGCCTCTAATGACCTCGACGTCGACGAGGCGTAAAGCCATAAGAAATAAAAATATGCAAAATTGCTAAGTTTTTTAAAATAGTTAACAGTGTGGTGTCACATTTTTTTTGTTCACAAGTACTTGTTTACCAAGGGCGAAGAGTGACGACCCTCTAAAACCAAATATCCAACTATGAGAGATGGAGAAGTAGAGTGTTTAAAATGGGTGCATCATATTGTGAAACCTCCCGAAGGACTGGCTGCAGTGCAATGTCAGTATAAAGTCTTGTTGGATAGTGGATGAACGAAGGCTCTAGTACTCATAGAGCAGGCACCGGTCTATACAGAAGGACAACAGCACATGAACAGGGCCGGATTAAAACTGCGCGGGGTCCGTAACAAATGGGAAGAATGTGCCCTAGGTTTTCACCTTCTGGGGCAGTAGTAGAGCTAAAAAAAAAAGTCGCCCATCTGCCCTGACGGGGAGGCTGGCTCCCGAGACTCCGAGGCGCGGTGCCCCCCAGAAGGCGCGAGGCCCCCAGAAGGCGATGGGCCCCCAAGAAGGCGCGGGGCCCCAGAAGGCGCGGGGCCCCTAGAAGGCGCAATGCCCTCCAGAAGGCGCGAGGCCCCCCAGAAGGCACGGGGTCCCCAGAAGGTGCGAGGCCAACCAGAAGGCGCGAAGGCCCCAAGAAGGCGCGAGGCCCCCCAGAAGGCGATGGGTCCCCCAGAAGGCGCGGGGCCCCAGAAGGCGCGGGGCCCACTAGAAGGCGCAATGCCCTCCAGAAGGCGCGAGGCCCCCCAGAAGGCACGGGGTCCCCTAAGAAGGTGCGAGGCTGCCCAGAAGGCGCAAGGCCCGCAGAAGGCGCGGGGACCCCAGAAGGCTATGGGGCCCCCAGAGCGTGGCCCCAGAAGGCGCGGGGAACCCAGAAGGCTATGGACCCCCCAGATCGCGGGGCCCCAGAAGGCGCGGGGCCCCCAGCATTTGCTAACTCCTGCTACGTGGCTAATCCGATACTGCATATGAAGACTCAAATTGTGTGGGTGGCTGTTGCTGACAGATGGGTGACTGCAGGCCAGATGCAAGCAATGGTTACAGAGAGAGTCACCCACTGGACGATTTTAAACTGATTGCTTCAAGCTGAGTTACACTCTCTGGCCCCTTTAAATGTGTTCAATTAACATGATTTCAATGCCAGCATCGTCTAACCTGGCGTATTGCAAAACACAAATGGACACGTGAATGGCGTACATTTGTGTTCGTTTTTTGTGTCTGTGGCAAAGTGATAATCGAGACTTATTTCCGTTCCTTGCTCCCGCCTCTAATGACCTCGACTTCGACGGAGCTAAAACTCATTTTAAAAAAAATGAAATCACTTGCAACGTAGACGGCGATCTCTTCTATTTTTTAGTGTTCTGAAGTCCGAATGACAAAAACGGAACAACGACACTGGCGGAAACTAAAAGTGTAACACCCAGACAGGAATCGTTGTATTTTAGGAAACTTTGTAGATATATCCAGGGTCATACGCAGAAGAAATTATAACGAATTTAAACGTATTAGACTAAGTTTATTACCTATAGATATAGTTTTCAGTAAGAAGTGCGTCGACCTTGAGCACCTAAACATTTTAAGTGTTCGGATGTGTTCTTGGGGGATGTGACTCTAAGCCTGGATGTCTTGTGCAGTCAGCTGTTGCACAGTTTGTGCTAGGTGACTATGAGATCCAATATGTCTACTCGTGGTAACCCAGACATGCTCTGTTGGAAACAAATCTGGGGACCCTGCAGTCCAAATTGTGATCGCAGCCCCTTGCAAGGCTTGTGTTGTGATGGCTGCAGTATTATGAGCACATTAGCCTTTTGGAAGATGCGATTTGGATGATGGACATGAAGGGTATCACAATTGGGTGCAGCTCCCCGCCCACATAAAGGAGGGCTGTTATTGTACCTTCAACAACAACCAACTCAGCCCTACTATCGAAATTAATTGCCCCCAAACCATTACACCAGTGGCTACAATGTTCTGAAATCACAGCATGGTAAGCCGTTTCTCCACTACGTACATGTTTTAATTTAATTAACTCTTGGAATATTATTTCCATATCTTCCTCCAAAATAAAACTTTACGCTTTTGTCCGTCTGTGACCCAACCAAGGCGTCTATTCAAAAAAAAATTTAACTTCTACCAACTTCTTCACTTGGCGGTCGGTAACCACAGCCTTCTTCAAAGAACTTTCGCTAACTGCTGTTCCCGGAAGCGTATCAGAAAGACCTCCTGCAAAGTGCAGGATGGGCAGTCGTCATTCCACCATGGTTCTCTTTCAAAGGCAACAACACAAACTTCATGGACCCATTCAGCAGAGAACAATGACTAAATAGCAGGAGAAATGTTGTACTTGACTAGAAATTCTGAAACTGAGGCCATGATGTGACTGGTCGCGTCATATGACTGTAAGTCAAATTACAAGCTTGTTAACAACACTTAATCACTGCTTACCTGTCTGCCAGTGACTTACGATATCAGCGGACGGGAAAAAAACTCATACATGCGCAGACAAGTCTTTTACAGGGTGATTCCGGAGGATTGTTAAATATTGAAGGAGGTGGTATAATGAAAAGTATTGAGTTAGAAAGTTTATATAAACATGTGTCCGATTTCCATTCATTTTAGAGATACAAGTTCTGGAATATTAAGATTAAGAACCACAGAAAATGATCAAGAGCACACAAATCACTTATTGAAGTACTTTATTCATGCAAAAACTTACGCATATTTTACAACAGTTTAAATTAAATGTTCGAAAATCCCACCATCGACTTCAATACGCAAATCGAAGCACTTTATTGATATTTGAAGTAGACATATACGTCGTACAATCGTGATGCGCGTGCATCTCAGGGGAAAAAGTTGTTACGTTACGATGCTGAGAACATTTAATTTGTAACTTTTATGCATAACATTCCCACACCTGTATCTCGAAAACGAATAGAACTCGGCCACATGTTTATATGAACTATTTTACTCAGTATTGTTGATGCTACCACTTCCTTCAATACTTACCATTCCTTCTGATACACTCGCTGAAAAATAATAGACATCCCAGCACTTAAAGGAACTAAAGTACATTAAGAAGGCTGACAGGTGTAGTTGATGAGAGAAATATGTACACTTCGTCGTTATGTAATCGCTTTGGTTTTAGGAAACGTTGATGACGACGTCATTAATGTTCGTTAATCTCAGCTCGTAGAAATGAGATCTCGTGCAGGGCTCCTACCTCGCTCATTTCATTACTAAAGTCAAGTGAAGGCCAGGACGCTTTGGAGAAATAAAAAAGAAAAATCGCAGCCCTTTCGGCGATTTCCTAATGAACTAAATTATGTTATCAAGGGATTTTCCACTCTCTGCTTTCAATATTGATCCATCCACTTCTTTCTAGTCAGAATGCTCGCAGACTCCCTCATTTGGACTCACCAAAAATTGCTTTAAAATCATCCGCATTTCAGTCATTCTGGGACGGCTATAAGAAATAGCTTAATTAAATGTTTTGTTTTACCTATATGACATCGTAAGCAATTATTTACAAGTAATCTCAAATAATTTCTGATATGTGGAAATCTAAAGCATCTCACTTATTCCTTCGTATGTAGTGTTTTTTTTATAGTAATTGCTAAAAACAAGAAGGATGTGGATTGATTGGTTATTATATTAATATGTTTCCGGACATTTGGTCCCGACGACTGTATATATCATTAGCTTAAATTATATACGAAATTATAATATTACTAGTGTAAGCCCGTGACTGTTTTTTGCGTATCGTCACGGGGCTAGAATAGTTACAGTTTTTACGATGAAAGACAGGTTGAGTTGATTTGACCAAATATAAACTTGACCTGTGTTTCAGGGTGAATAAAATCTCTTGATCTTGAATAATTCAGAAGCATTAATAGAGGTAGGTATTAAAAACGAAAAGGAACGATAGCGCCATCGTATAAATGCTTAAATACAAACTTGACTTGTATTTGACCCTTAAAATTCACTCTGCAAAATTTTAAAAATACCTGTTTGCTTCGAAAGAATCACGTTGTTTTTTTATTGAGACTGGGCAAACACTCATAATGTAATCGTTGGTCATAGTATCTGTAACGGTCAGAGAACTCAATACACATTCCATATTATTAAATAGTTGAGCACCTCCCAAGAAATGAATTGCCAGAATAGTTGATTCTGTAACATATTTGGTCTGATGTCCACTTAACCTAATACCTCACATAAAGCGAACATCAACAAAGAACATTAACAAAAGTGGTCAGTAAAATACCTAAAAAGCAAATACACTGTAATGCATAAACTTTGGCAAGCAAAAACGTTAGTGAAAGGTTCAATTAAATTGAAATTTATCCTTAGCGGAAATGACAATTGGCATTCGTGGTTACAGCAGGGATCATAAGAATTTTTTTTTTAATTTTTAAGTTTCTTTCATTAGCAACATGCTACCGAAAAGCAGATCCACGATTTCTTTTTTCAGCCGAAAAAAATATCAATATTTTTTAACTATGAAAATCTACGAAAGGCAAACTTAATGGATGTATTATGGCATTTAATTTGGTAGCAGTTGCTTAGCTATTAAATTGTGGACACAACCACGAATTTCGTTTGATGGTATCTCTAGACGCTGTTTTGCGAACGAATGCTGACACATGACACCGTTCTGCAGACATTAGCTATCGAGGTAAGCGAGAGAGCTTACGAAATTATATAGTAGATTAGTACTCTGAATATTTTTGTGAGCTTAAAGTTTGTCGGCAAATTCACGTATAAAATATAGATCTGGCAATGCCAAGCAGCAAGGTACCAGCAAATACAAAAATTTAAAACGAAATTGATTATATAAGAGGTCCACTTTTGAAGGAAGTATTCCATCGCACTTCCTGACAAGCAGAGATTCTATCAAAATATCTGAAATCTCTATGAGGATAATGACTTTCAAAATTACTAGCTCTTATGCACGATCTGGTCCACGTGGGCCAAAGAAGCTACTAGTCTATTTGTAAATTATAACTATTAACTGTAAGCATACGGTAGGAATTATGTGACAAATCAACAGCACAAGTCATATTTCTTTCTACAATGCGTTCTGTTAATAGGTCACTCTGCACTATCCCCACTACTATATCTTTACCCCCTACATGCGAAGGGGAAAAGTGCCCGCTGAAAAATTTGGCTCGCATGCATAGACACAGTGGTCTACTAGGTGAGATAGGCTACGGGAAGGGGTAGTGAGGTTAGGGGGGGGGCAAGGGGCACATGACCTTGAGCCGCCTGTTGAGGGTGAGTGGGGTATATACATAATATCCTTAATACGACACCTGCTATAGACCTTTTTAAAAAAAGTGCTATGGCCAACTATATATTTGCTCTTAACAATTTAATTCGCATTATGTGAAAACGTCTCTGAGAATCCATAAATTGGTTACCAGTATAATTTATCGGTTGTACTACACTACGGCAATCTCAGTAGGTTTTTTTTAATTATTTATCTACAACTTTAGCCTACGGCTAATCCAGCTAAAACATCATATTACAAGTGTTTAATATTTTACATTACCCCTTCACTTCGTATTATATGCATCGATAATATTTTTACAACTTTCATGCTCGGAACTTAAAGAGATCATATCAGAGAGTTTATATCAGTTATATTTTGACTAACACTTGTTTTCTTGTTAATTAATGTTGCTTGCAGCTCAGCATGAACTCATATGAATATTCTCCGCCAAATCACAAGTAGGGCACATAGGCGAATCCACCAACCGCATCAAGTATAGTGTACTCTCTCCTAATTCTGTTCAAACCGAGGTTGGTCGTGTAACGGTTAGCGTTCTGTCCTCGCATTTGGGAGGACGGCGGTTCGAATCCCCGTCCGGGCATCCAGATTTTGGTTTTCCATGGTTTCCCCAAACCACTCCAGGTGAACGTCGGGATGCTTCCTTCAAGAGGCCATTGCCGAATTCCTTCCCATTTCTTGCCCCCCATCCTTTCCCAAATATGGATGCCCGGACGGGGATTAGAACCGGCGTTCTCCAGAATGCGAGGCCAGAACGTTAACCGTTGCCTCTGTGCCTTTATTGTCGTAATTGTTAACATGTTAAGTATTGGTAGGTGTCATATTGTATAAAAAGCATGTTATATTCTCTATTGCGAGGTTTATTGCAAGACGAGTGTTTCTGAATAGATGCAGTCTCTTTTACAGGTGTATGGTCTACATCTACATCTACATATATACTCTGCAATTCACAAAATTGTGGGTGGCAGAGGGTGCTCAGCACCAAAGCTAATCTCTTTGCTGTGCATTCCAATCCCTAATGGTACGAGGGAAAAAAGAATTCATATAAGAATCAGTCCGGCACCTTATTTCTCTAATTTTATCTTTCCTGTCCTTCCGACTCAAATAGGTTGGTGGAAGAAGTATTTCACTACACTCATGAGTGAAAGTTGGAGTACGCATGTTTTCCAATAAGTTTAAACGAAACGTGTGTCGTCTATCTACCAGAGACTCCCAACCTAATCTACTAATCAGTTCTGTGACGCTTTCATAAGGACTGTAGCAAGCGGTAACGAATCGAGCGGCTCTTCTCTGTACTTTCTCTATACTTTCGATCAATCCCTTACGAAACGGGTCCCAAATGGCACAACAATAATCCAAATGTGGACGCACAAGAGATTTGTACGCTATCTCCTTTGTTTGTTCATTACAATTTTTCAAGATTCTACCTATGAATCGCAGCCTAGAATTTGCTCTACCTACTAAAGAATTAATGTGTATGTCCCATTTCATGTTCCTTTGTACTGTTACTCCCAAATATTTAATAGAATCGACCATATCAATAACTGTATTGTTTAACTCGTATTTCTGAACAATCGGATTCTTTTTGTTAGTTATGCTCATTGTCTTGCACTTTTTACAGTTTAGAGTAAGTTGCCACTCAGCTCACCAAGCCAAAATAACATCCAGATCGCGCTGAATTTCTAAGCAATCGGCCAAAGTTCTTACTTCCCTATAAATAACCGCATCATCAGCAAACAATCTAAAAAGGCTTTTCACTTTGTCTCCGAGATCGTTTATAAAAATTAAGAAAAGAAGTGGTCCTATTACACTTCCTTGAGGTACACCCGATGTAACATCTAGATTAGAAGAACTTTCTCCTTCTACGACAACATACTGCGACCGACCAGTTAAAAAATCCTTTATCCATTCACAAAGCTGATCCGATATACCGTACGCTCGAAGCTTCGCTAAAAGGCGGTTGTGTGGCACATAGTCAAAGGCTTTCTGGAAATCTAAAAAAATTGCATCTACTTGTGAACCTGTATCGATAACTTTCATTACGTCATGTGTAAATAGGGCCAGCTGTGTTTCACATGATCTTTTCTTCCGAAATCCATGTTGATTTGTTGTAAGCAAATTATTATAATCTAGAAAATTCATAATGTTCGAGCATATAATATGCTCCATAACTCTACTACAAACAGATGTTATAGATATGGGACGATAGTTCCCAGGATCACTTCGATCACCTTTTTTGAAAATCGGAGTTACTTGCGCGATTTTCCAGTCTGAAGGTACTTTTCGCTCTTCTAATGATTTACTGAATATATCAGACAGAAATGGCCCGATTTCTGCAGCATACTCTGAAAATACTCTTACTGGAATTCCATCCGGGCCCGGTGCTTTCCCCCACTTCAGGAGCTCTAATTGCTTAACGATACCTGCAGTATCTATTCGTAATGATTCCATCACCGACTCGCCACGGCGTGGGAAAACGGGAATACTATCCTTATGTTCATTTGTAAATGAATTTTTGAATGCAGTATTTAGTACGTTAGCTTTATCGCGGCTTTCATTAACCTCGGAACCTTCACGAATTAGTGCTGGAATATTGCTGTTGGTACAATTAACTTTTCGTACATACGACCAAAATTTCTTTGAGTTTTCTGTGAGACTCTTAGAGAGAGAGTTGGAGTGAAAATCGTTAAAGGCCTCGCGCATTACATTCTTAATACGTCCTCTTAAATCAGCTAAGGTTTCTAAATCGCTGCGACACCCCTTCCTTCTTGTATGGTACGAGATACCGTGTCATTTCCTCCATCCATCGTAGCGTTGCCTTTCATATCTATTGTAATCATTTTCAGGTTAGAAAGTAGTTATACTCACCGTGGTACTTAGCCCTCGTAACTTTTTCGGAAATAAACTTTGAAACGTATTTACAGAGCCTACACGTCAATAAGGCTACCCTGGTGTCAGATTAATTATTTGAGATCTTCGGCGACGGCACAGTAAAGATTATAACTGCATTTATAGTCGTCAATCGTAAGCGATAATCTAGTACCAATATTAGTGATCACGCTCATGATAAATTATATTTGTTCGCCATCAGTTCGGTTTCCATCCTGTCAGTAAGAGATCAGTTGGTTTCATAAAATTTCTAAGTAAAATTTGGTATTCATAAATTGGATCTTACGTGCTGAACTATTACATGTAATGGTTGTGTAAAAAATGGGATACGAATCCCGTAGCTTACACAAAACAGGAAAGAAACGCACAAATTTTCATCACAGCATTATCTTCACATTGACGAAGAAAGTTCAAGCAGCGCTCCCTTTCTTTCTTCATAATTTCTTGATATTCTTACTGAACGACAGTATTACACAAAGTTTTGTCTCAGATTGATTTACGAGGTCCTTTCAGATTTAAATTTCTATTAACTCAATATGTAATACGAAATTATTATTTTTAATTTTGATATCTCTCCTTGTTAGTCACTGGCCACTTTTTATTTCCATATTACATGGGAAAAAAATCGTTCGTTTCGATTGCTGGGTGTGTAGTTCATTCTTGACCCGTTCTAAACTATTTATCTCCTTTTATATGTTCTTATGTCAAGTTTCCTCACCAAGCCTTTCTCGTATAACTTTCACGTTTTCTTAATAGTGCGTTCTTCGACACACTGCATGATAAAACCACAGACTTCCAAAGTTGGTTGTCAGGGGAACGCCGCATTTAGGTTGTAATTCCGCGGCCTTCTTCGTTGTTTTTTTTATGGTTTTACGCCTTGTCGAAGTCGAGGTCATTAAAGGTGGGAGAGGAAGAAGAAAGGAAAGGGAATGAATTCGGTCATAGCTTTTTAAAGAAACCATCCAGGCTTTTCCCTCCAGTGATTTGGGGAAACCATGGAAAAACCCAAATCTGGATTCTCTGATGGGGATTCGAACCCGCGTCCTCCCAAATGCGAGGGCAGAGCGTCACCCACCACGCTCGGTGCGGCCTTCTACGTGAACAGGGCAATCATATCACATCACAATTTCACAGAGGGCATTAGCCATTAACCTAATGATAGCAATAATCGTTTTAAATAAACAAATAACAGTTACGAAAATTATGCAGTTATGTGACGAACACACGGCATGTGCTCAGATAAGAGCAGCATGGGGAAGCTTCATAATGGTAAGCATGTATTTCGAGTACAGTGACGAGATCTTCCCATACTTAGATAGAATACGGCAGATAGTTATAGCTCTGGGAAATTATCCACTAGTTATTGCAGTGGATGTCAATGCAAATTCTGCTCTCTGGCACAGCAAGAAGACTAACAGGAGAGGGCAGCTTCTAGAAGAACTATTAAGCGAATTGGAAGGTTAGAGACCAAGCACATAATCCTCCTACTTTCTGCAACAGTGCTGGCGCAAGAACAAAAATTGATGTATCAATTACAAACATTCATGCGGGAAATCTGCTTTGGAGTTGGAGAATGCTTGACATGACAACAAGTGATCACAATTTGACTGTCTATGAACTGGGCAGAACGCAGACAGAAGAAAGTAGTACTAACGGATGCATTAAAACAGTATATAACATAAGGAAAGCTGCATGGGGAAAATTAAGGAATGTGTTCACTCCACCGGATTTGCCAGAAAACCACTACGATGTAGATAAAGCCGCAAGACATCTACAATACAAAGTGCTATGAAACGGGCGATACCACTAAAAATGATAGTAGATCCCAGACAAAATATGGTCACAACAACTTCAGAAACTACGAATAAACATGAGAAGACCGAGAAGAACATATCAACGAAGCATGGTGGCAGCAGACAGAAGTATCCTCCTCGAATGCTACAGGCAGAAGAGGCAGATTTTCAAAGACGCCATGAGAGAGACAAAACAAAAATACTGGGAAGCCTTCGTGAGGGAAAACCTATGAACAATCCATGGCTTATTCCTCATCAAAAAGCTGCAGTTAAAATCAGGTCTCCCACAAAAGAGAACAGATGGACGACTAACCACGAATTGGAGAGACTCAGCGGAGGAGTTATTACAAGTTTTGTTTCCTGATGATAACCCGGAAGAAGAAGCAGAAGAACAAGCCACACTACGAAGGAACATGTGGCAGCCCTGCTGGAGTCAAGAGGAAGGAAATAATATTGCACCCGAAGAAGTAATAACCGCGATAAACAAAATGAAAAAAGGAAAGGCTCCCGGTCCGGATGGAATTCCAGCCGAGGTCATCAAGGAGCTAATCATAAAATTAACCCCCGTCCTATGCAGACTCCTGAACGAACGTCTACATCAGGGTAGAGTTTCGGGAATTTGGAAAAACAGTGAGGTGATAATTCTAAAGGTTGGAGACGACAAGGATCCTCCTTCTACCGAAATCTTACCGACCGATTTGTTTATTGAATGTACTTGGCAAAGTTCAAGAGAAGAGTCTGTGCAAAAAATTACAAAACCACCGGGAAGTTCAGGGAATGAATCCCAGTCAATATGGATTTAGAACGTGGTAGTCGACAGAGCATGCCATAAATCTGTCGGTGGAAATGATTTGTAGTAGTACAAAATAGTACGTAATGGGCATATTTGTGGACATCTCGGTGGCACTAGACAATTTATGGTGGCCCACCCTGTTTGAACGGCTAATTGAGTTTCTTTGTCAAAAAAGATTATTCTACACCTTCAGGGACAATTGCAGATTTAGAACTGCTTCCTTGAGATGCCAAAACTTGTTCATCACGAAGACCCTTACTATAGGATGCCCGCAAGGTTCGGTCGGCAGCCCCATATTCTGGGATATAGGTATGGAACCAGTGATCGAACTATTACAAGGAATGCCTGAACGCCTAGGTCTAATTGCTTTTGCTGATGACCTTTTATTACTCGTGGAAGGAGCTACAAGAGCAGGAATTGAGTACAATAGTAATCTAGTACTTAATTGCCTTACCCAGTGGTGCAGTAAAGTCAAGCTGAGTTTAGCAGCACATAAAACAACATTTGGATTGCTCAAGGGCAAGCTGACTCGAAAACCTACTATAAAAATCGATGATAAACAAATTCGTAGAAACCCATTGTGCAGGTACTTAGGCATTCAATTGGATGAACGTTTTAACTTCGAAGCCCACTTAGGGATGATGATAGCACGAGCAATGACGGTCATGAATAAAATACTTAATATCGGCCAACGAAAATTCACTGTTCCAGTCCAAACAATAAGACTATACCATGACGCAATTTTATCGTCCTTAGGGTGCTACTCAGCAAGTGTGTGGGCTAAGCATCTAAGAAAAATAAAACCAAAACAGCGAGTTAGACATGTCTAAGGAGAAATACTTTTAAGATTGACTGGAGCATACCGAACCGTGGCAACAAATTCATTAACCGTTGCCATTGGTGTATGGCCACTGGACCTTGAATTAAGGAAACGGGGTGACACATACTGGTTCAGAAAAGGGAAACAAGTTGAGGTAGCAGAAATTGTAGGCAGCGAAGCAACATCGGAAATACACATTCGGAAGCTCCCATTCGCGGAATGGCAACAAGAATGGAACAACAGTGAAACAGGTCGAAGAACATATGATATTATGTTTCCATCTGCGGAGGAGAGGTTAAAGTTGAAGTACCTTCAACCCTCTCCCGGATTAGTACACTACATTACAGGTCACGGGCCAAACAATAGCTGGCTCCGAAATTGAAACATTGTGGATTCAAGCTGGTGCGAATGTGGTGAAGAGAGTACGCCGGAGCACGTGGTATGTGAATGTGAGTATGAAATAACAGCCAGTTTGAAAGAACACCAACAAGCTCGGCTGCAAGGGAGGAGAATATTCGACATACTAAGCCACGAAAGTTTGTGGTATTTACTGGACGAGGCAGCTGATCTAGCCTCAAAATATTCGAAGGAGAAATTTATAGAAAGGAAAAATTCCGAGCGAAATCAGAGGCCACAGATAGCAGAAGAGAAGAACAGAATTACAACTCGTGGCATAGTGGAAGCTAATTCCAGAAACAACTGCAGAGGGAACAATGAAGCTGAAACTCTGACGTTCACAACACCAGATTAACGGAAGACATCCTACGACAGTGAGCAACATCAGAGGGAACAATGAAGCTGAAACTCTGACGTTCACAACACCAGATTAACGGAAGACATCCTACGACAGTGAGCAACATCAGAGGGAACAATGAAGCTGAAACTCTGACGTTCACAACACCAGATTAACGGAAGACATCCTACGACAGTGAGCAACATCAGAGGGAACAATGAAGCTGAAACTCTGACGTTCACAACACCAGATTAACGGAAGACATCCTACGACAGTGAGCAACATCAGAGGGAACAATGAAGCTGAAACTCTGACGTTCACAACACCAGATTAACGGAAGACATCCTACGACAGTGAGCAACATCAGAGGGAACAATGAAGCTGAAACTCTGACGTTCACAACACCAGATTAACGGAAGACATCCTACGACAGTGAGCAACATCAGAGGGAACAATGAAGCTGAAACTCTGACGTTCACAACACCAGATTAACGGAAGACATCCTACGACAGTGAGCAACATCAGAGGGAACAATGAAGCTGAAACTCTGACGTTCACAACACCAGATTAACGGAAGACATCCTACGACAGTGAGCAACATCAATCACGGATGATCTTCAGTGTGATCCAGAGAGGCCGTCTTCTGAGCGACAGTTGGGGCCGTCTTGGTATTCCAGGTCAACTCTTGATGGCCTGGTTGGCTGACTTCGCTGCCGGTTCCAGGAGACTGCACCTTTGGAGCGCAATCAATAAAACCAAGAAAAAATGAACATTAGTGGAACGGAAGTGTGGCTGTGACAATTGATGGTGGTAATAGTATTATTAGTAGTAACATTCGCATTAGTAGTAGCCTAATAGTAATGTTACTAGTAATGTTAGGAATAATAGCAGTAGTAGTACCCACTCTGCTTAATAACAGTAGAAATAATAGAGTTATTGGAACTTTTCTTGCCTTAATTTTTTTATAAAATGAACACTTTAGATATAAGGTATAAATATATATACATGTCAAATATTGGAAAGAAGGGCCCAGATTAGATACTAGGTGCTGGGCTAAGTTGTGTATGAGAAAATAAATAAATGACTACTACTTTCAAGCGCTTAACAATGGCTCCTTTTATGTCAAAGCAATATCGTTGTAACAATAACCTGTACTACAGTCTGTACTGAGAGAAAATGAAGATATTGGGTGAAGAAATGGATTTTAGTCAGGGGTGTAGCTACTATGGGGCTAGGCGGTACAGTGCACCGGGGACCCTACGCTCAGGGGGCCCCCAAGCATACCTCAGGGGGGCCCTAAGCGCACCTCTGGGGACCCCGAAGGGCAGTTCAGAGGGCCCACAGGCCTTCACGGCAAACTGGCTACCTTTTATTTTTTTTAAGTTCTACCGTCGTCTAAGGGGGCCCCTAAGACAAAGACACAGGGAGCCCCCCTCATTAAGAGGCCCTCACTGCTCAAGGGGCCCCCAAGCACAACTCAGGAGCCCCCAAGCACAACTCAGGGGCCCCCAGCCTCAGCTCAGAGGGCCCCTACCAGCAAAACAAAGCAAAAAAGGTCGCCCCTCTGGCCTGAGGGCCCAAAATAAATTTTTTGTACCGGGGACCTTGTTGACCTAGCTACGCCACTGATTTTAGTAAGAAAAAAAGTTATCTTACATTTTGAGATGCCAGAAGGTTTTAGAAATTTTCTGAGAGTAGATAGTGAAAGTTTTGCCAAGATTCTTCACTTAGTGACCCCTGATATACAGGGTGTTACAAAAAGGTACGGCCAAACTTTCAGGAAACATTTCTCACACACAAACAAGAAAATATGTTATGTGGACATGTGTCCGGAAACGCTTACTTTCCATGTTAGAGCTCATTTTATTACTTCTCTTCAAATCACATTAAACATGGAATGGAAACACACAGCAACAGAACGTACCAGTGTGACTTCAAACACTTTGTTACAGGAAATGTTCAAAATGTCCTCCGTTAGCGAGGATACATGCATCCACCCTCCGTCGCATGGAATCCCTGATGCGCTGATGCAGCCCTGGAGAATGGCGTATTGTATCACAGCCGTCCACAATATGAGCTCTAACATGGAAAGTAAGCGTTTCCGGACACATGTCCACATAACATATTTTCTTTGTTTGTGTGTGAGGAATGTTTCCTGAAAGTTTGGCCGTACCTTTTTGTAACACCCTGTATATAAATACCTTAAGTATAAGCGCCAAAGAATGATTATTCGTTACTTTGAAATTTTTGACAAGTAGACAAACCTATGAAGAAATGAAATTTAGTTCGCCGATTTCACCACAAATGTTTTCAGACATTTCTAAACTACAAAAGGCTAACTACAAATGTCTAAAAAACCACATTAAGGAAGAAAAAAGACTACAACTGTTACTTCCTGATCCAATTCCTTGTAAATTTCGAGCAAAACTCGAAATCCTTCTTCCGCATTTTGTGGTTTATGTAGTGTTAATCCCACAATTGTGGTATATTCTTATAAAGTTCGAAAATATTCATCCACCTCTTTGTCATTAGACATTTTTTAACGACATACACGTCTAATGGCTCGAAACGCACTCACTCCCTGTTCCAAATCCACTGAGCCAAAATTGACTCAACCGTTACAATCGTTCTACGCACGTCTCAATTTGCTCCGTCTGCAGGGACAATCTGTAAATTGTTTGTCGCGCTCTGCCAATCTCCCGATATCGGGCGTAACAGACCCAACTTGCCTACTTACGTGGCAATCTGCAAGACCCCTGCCGAATTGCCCCTGCAGATTGGGATCGAAATCGGGTCGTAAGCGCTTTTCGTCTGTGGGTGGTGGTTAGTGTTGCCAGGTCCGGTTTGCTAAAAATCGGGACAGAAGACCAAAAAAATCGGGATTCAGGGTTACAAATTTATTTTTTATTAAAATTGTATTTTGCGTTGGATTTTACTGCTTTTAACATAGCTTTGTTTTTTACAACGTAGTTATAAAATTCGATACACGACAAACTGAAGTTGGTTTTAATTTGTATTTCTGCTTTGACATGTTCCAGTGATAATCGGTTTCGTCAGTCAGGCCAAATTATATTAGTCTGGGAAAATATCCTTTCAGCTGCCGCGTTTGAAACCGGTATTGATGCCATGAAAGCAAATAGTTTTTGCAGATTGACGAGATCTTGATTCTGAAATATGTTGTGCCATTTCTGTAGCGGCGTTAAGTCTTTATTCTGCACTGCTGCCTTCACTACGTCTTTCACATTACAAACTTCCTCATAAAGCTCATCCATTTAAAAAAACGCGTCTATTTTTAGTTTTTCAATTATATTAACCATTGACGCGTAAGTGAAAGAGTCATCTTGCAAAGAAAGTGGCTTGAATATGTCGAATTTGTTTTCACTGAATTCGTATTTGGTTTCTATGTAATTTAAAACATTTCTGTACCAAGCACAGCAATCTGTTTTCATTTTTGAAACTGTTTCATCCGGCAACTTTTTGAATAAATTGCCGCACGTGAAGCCAACAAATTCATCTTCAATCCTCTGTTTCAATTTCTTAGCGAGTCTGACCATTATATCGTAACCTTCGAAACACATCAATGTTTCGTTTTCAAGACTCAATACGGCATCTTGTAGGACCTTCAGTGCATTTTGGAAGAAAGCCAGGTAAGGTTCTGTTTCTTCAGAATTAAAGAATATCCAGAGCGCAGTAGGACATTCGTTTTCTCCCATAGAAATAAAGTAATCTTTCAGGATGTCGAATGATTTCATAGCACGTTCAACAGCGGGGAGAAGTGACAACCATCGCGTTTTTACATGTCGCAATACTGGAGCAAATTCAGATTCATGCGTCTCATAAAAGTCTTTTAAAGCTTGAACTCGTTTTGCATAGTATGAGAAATGACTATGCAGCTTCAGGATAAAATTCTCCAAGTCAAATTTACTCAAACCCAAAGCATGCTTTACACTGTTATGCAAAATGTGTGCAGGACATCCCACTGACAAAATTTTGCCATTATCATCGCGTAGTAACTGAAAAACTGAATTGCGACACCCAAAGTTCACATTTGCGTTGTCTGTACAGTAACTAGTTAGATTTTTAGTGTCAATATTGTGCTCCTTCAGCCGTCTCACTATATTTTTATACATGGCTGACGCAGTTTCATTCGCGTCTTCATAAAAATCAAGTACGCAAGTTTTTAAATTTGTAGCTGGGCTGTAAAATCTTACCATCAGTGGAAAATTTTTTATTCCACCATGATTGGAGGCGTCTGTAGCAATACTATAAAATGTATCGTTTTGGAGAGCTTCGATCGCTTCTTGAGTAGATGCCGGACCCAAAACATTATGTGCAATCCCACTGGCCTTTGTTCTTCCAAGTGATAATTTCTCGGCAATTTTCGAATCGTTATACAAAGTACGATCGAGTTTTGATTCACAATCGAGTGAATTGAATGACGAGGTATGCTTGACCGAGTGGTATGTCTTTGTGACTTCAGCAGCTATCACTTTTTCTTCCTGGGTGCTCATTTGATCAGTGTTCAAAAATATTTTCAATGATGTTGTTAAACTGGCACTCCTTTCTTTTTTCTTGTGTTCATTACATTTCTGGTGTTTTTCTATATCATTTTTGCCACCATGAGATATGCTGAACTGTTTTTGACACAATGTGCAATATGCTTTAAATCTGCTGTTTAAGGCTGGTTTGATAAATGAATAACTTTTTATCCAAATATCAAGAAAAGAACACATTCTCAGTTGTTTTTTCTTTCTCGGAGTACTCGTGGCAACATCTGTTTTTGAAATGGGATTGATGTCCGAATCGCTCATTTTGATGGAATTCTGAAAACAAAAAATTACCTAGCACCAACACACGTAGATACATATCAAATTGGCACACAATACAAATGAATCGCTGAGGTCAGAAATCGCATGTGTCAACCTTATTCTCTTTTTTGCAAAACTCGATTATTTTGATATTGATATATCCGTGTGTCCAGAAAGGTATGAGTATTCAGTCAAGAAAGTATCCCTATTGTGCGTAGAAAAATCAAATGAGTCAGATATGTTACTGGAAAGCACGGAGCGGTGATTGGTCCTAAACGGCCTCTAAATTCACCTTGGAGCAAAAACGCCCACTCTTACCTCTTTAACGCCCACCATTGGTCGGTGCCGCGCCCGGTTGGGAACGACTAGATTATAATTTGTGAATTGGAAGGGATATTTAATATCAAAATACAAACAGGCCCCCTGATTGTAAGTCTGTTAATTTTTCACTTTTGCGTTTGAATGTTTTAATTTTTTTTCTTGTAAAAAGTAATAACCTTGTTAGTGTCATAATACTAACGAATTAAAGTTGTCACTATTAGTAACTTATAAGTTTCATTATGAAGTGATAACATTGTATGCTAAGTATTAGTAGTACTTATAAAATGCAATATTATTACAATCATAATAGTATACTGTAAATTATTATTTAAAAAATCTTGTATTACCTATTAGATAACGTTATTTGCTGTCAACACCATTTTCTGTACCTCCTAGCAAGCTGAAACTTACTATGGAATGATTATTTTCGTATTGTTGTAACAGATGCCCATGGAAATGCTATTCGTGTTTCACGGAGCAACAGTGAGATCATTGATGAGGTGCTTTGACAGCAAGGCTCTGCAAGACGTTTACTTACCAACAGCTCATACAACTAAAAGAATGTCCCAGAGCAAGGAGATTTCATTATTGTGTCAGCAGATAGACAACGTACGAGAGTATGCCAAAAAGCTTTTGATGGCTTGCATGGGACTATGGTGATTAATAATTTTAAATGCGATGGAGCTAACGCTCCGGCGGCAATTCTCCTAGTCATCTAATTACCCCTTTTATTTTTTCTATATATAATTATAGTGTTAAATCCCTCCCTTTTCCGATTTACAAATTTTAATTTTAAATTCCTTAAGAGTTTTTAGTAAATTATTCGTCACTTCACTTGGCAATTTGATCCAGTCCCTGACACCCTTACCAACAAAAGAAAATTTTCCCACTCCCTTATGCATGAAATATCTGATAAAAGAATACGATGCCTCTCCCATTTGCTTCTACGAGGACATTATTGGTATCAATTGTCCCTGTGGTAATGTTAATTCACTTTCTGTTTGGGGGATAATTGACAAGCACATCGATTCATTTAACGTGTAAAAATAAATGTTAGTTTGTTTCTCTTCTATACATTCCTACACAACTCACCCGATTACGATTAAAATTACGTGAGTTGTTGTATGCGCACTTATGAAGGTATCTGACAATAAACAATTTTTTTAAAAAAACTCACTCCCTCCTCCCCGCCACCCTAATTCAAGTAAATTTACAGTTTTTTTGCAAATATCTCGAAAACAGTAGGAAGATCGGCTAAAGTGGATGGTGATATTCTGAAAGCTCATAAAATTTCCTGTTTATTGGTTCTGGATTGATTCCTATTGGAGAAGTATTAACGAGAAATTTGAACTAGAACTTTAAAAATTGCTTTAAAGTTTTTGCGGCGACATACATGCTCGCAATTTTTAATCGATCTCGATGAAACATTGAACACGTGTATGTTGAAAAAATAGAGAACAATACTGTCTACATTTGTTTGCAAAAACTCAGCTCCTATCCCCATTACTTTCCCCGTTAATTTTTTCAAATTTTCTTGATACAAATCCATAGCTTTCATCCAATTTCGATAAAACTTTGCACACGTGTACTTTAAAACAAAGAAAAAAAATACTGCCCATTTTTGGTTTACAAAAATACATCCTATCATCCCCCTTCACCCCCCCTAATTTTTCCAAATGTTCTTTATACATATCCACAGTATCGGCGAAACTTTACACACGTATACCTTAAAACAAAGAGAAAATTGGCTAAATGTGGTTTACAAAAACCCGCTTCATCTCCTGCATCATCTTCCTTAAAGGGAAATTGACACGTGAAACTATCCAGTTTTTGCTGTAAAACGTTGCGGAAATCGGTCAAAGTGGATAGTGATATCTGAAAGCCCAGAACATTTCCTGTCAAACAGCGTTGGACCGATTCCGATCAAACAAATGATGACAAAGAAATCAGAACTTGAAATTTAAAATTTTAAAGTTAGTGTGGCGACACAGAAATCTAGTTTTTATCTGATCTCGACAGATTTTTGAGAACATGTGTTTTTAAAAAAGATGTAAAAACAATGTTACCATTTATTTTACAAAATTGCACCCGCTCTACTCATTCATCCCTCTATAGAAATATTTACACAATCATTTTTTTATTTTTTTAAAAGTTTTTTAGTGTTTTTCTTCAAAACGATAGGAAAATCTGGCAAAGTAGATGGTGATGGAGAATGTTTATGACAAGCCGATCAAAAGGTATAAATCCAGCCCTCAAACAACGCCAGACGCGTTTTTTCAGGAAGGTAAAAAGCTATTTAGGTGCTCCGCTTGATGTGAAGAAAATGTATAACCTATTCAAAAAACAGCATCCTGGCGTTAATGTCAAGTATAAGTTTTATCTGAGGTTTATAATGAAAACTTTTCCTTTATTGCCAGCAGGGCCGGCGTTAGGGGGGGTTAAGCGGGGCAAAAGTACCCGGGGCCCGCCGGCCTGAGTGCCTAAATAAATAGAAACCAAACACAAATTTTAAAATCTGCACTAATAATTTTGAACATTTTTGTATTAAAAAGTTCTGAATCTTAAAAAACCAAAGTGTAAAGTAAAAATATCTTGGGGCGGGGATAGGGGGCCTAAGTTCGCTTACCCGGGGCCCGAGAATCCTAACGCCGGCCCTGATTCCCAGATTAAACTCGTAACTCAAATGTGCAAATATCTAGATCATGTCGTGGGGAATAATTTTGATTTCATGCAAACCCCCCCTTTCAGTATATTACTGTACAAGATATGTTCTACTTTCACCAGCTGTGGGTGAATTGTTTTGGCATTTTTAACTTCACATCCCGGTTATCTACGTTTTTCATCTAATATGAAGACATGGCGAAGAAAGGTACAATTGAAGTTTGTTCTATGCTTTTGAAATCATTGATAAATATATCCCTTCTACTGTGTAACAACTGCAAATTTTCCCAGACAGGTGCCCTAGCCAAAATAAAAACCATTCAGTAATACTGTTTTTACTCACTTTGACAGCTACAGAACGTTTTGCCGAAATATAACACTATTATGTTATACAGAGATACTCTTACTTCCCTAATGATCGCATACTCAAAAATAAAAGAGCGCATTTATATTCAAAATCAATATAAGGATATTATTCTTTCGGCGAAAAGTGTAGCCTATTCCGAGTAATGGCTTTGGATACAGACAAAGTTTTAGATGTCAAGAGATGGTAGAGCTCTTATTTCAAGAAATCGTCTTTGTCGACTGAATCATGTGGAAAGAAAACACCTAAGGAGCAGAAAAATGCTTTACAGCCATCCTCATACTTGGCTTTCCACTACTCTTCGAACACAAAATGCTCAATTGGTGCCAACACTTTCATAGGAGGCTTGAATTTTTTTTAAAAAGTTTTTTTAAAACCAAACACACAAGTAAGACAGTTGCCTGTGATAAAATTTCCATAACGTATAGCAAGGTGGCCAACATAAGACAAACCAAGCTCTACATGAAAGGAAAACACCTGGCATCATCAGCAAATTTTTGCAGTAGCCAACAACTCAGGGCCGCCTACAATAAAGCTCTGATGAGGAGGCGACTCATTTTAGTTTTCAAATAATTTCATGTTTAGAAATAATTGGCAAGCTGATGAATTCCTGCGATTTTATTCTTTTCTTTTTTAATGTTGTGATAATTTCTGTTTTTTTAAAGATTACCATTTGTGTAACTGTATGCCATAATTCTTCATAATTTCTAATAATCTGATGTTATAATAATTCATATGTGTATTCCACCAAATAAGTACCACTATTAGTTTGGTTGGATTTTTCAGTGAACATTTCCTATTTTACAACTACTGACTGTCAAAATAGTACAAATTCAAAATTTTAAATTTGTATAAATTCATAAACTTTCCACTAAAAATTACGTTTAAGGTTTCAAATTGTCCATTGCGTGCATCTCTTTCTATGTATGCCAGTAACTTGCTTATTCCCGTTTTTGGAAGAAGTATAAGCTGTTTTATGTCTCCCCTGTAAAAGTAATAAAAGGTGACTGATGCCTTTCTGACCTCTGCAATTCAATTAGATTCACACTTTTTCCCCCCCTTTCCTGCCGTTCGTCAGATTATTATTATAACTTCGTCGAAAAACCATAAAACTTATTCAGTCTTTAATTACATTAAGTAAAAGCGCGCAACTATATAAAAATTACTAAACCAAAGATAATAAACTCTCTACCCGAATACTAAACTTCAAGTTACCACGAGTAAGGTGAAACCTTAAAAGCACATAAACAAACTTAGTATATGTGGATGAATTTACTGTATAAATAGTTCTTTCTAACACTTACCTACAAAGAAACGTTTATATCCCGTACCGTGACTAGTTGAAACTGCAATATGTACGAAACTCAAGCGAACTCAACCACTGAATAAATGAGTTAAAAGTGCGATCGCATCTCCAGCAAGCAAGAGCGAGAGCTTCGACCATGTGAATGCGTGGCAAGAGAGAACGGGTCAGCAAGAGCGCTGGGGTATACACAACAATGTATTACGATACAGACACAACAATAGCGAAACGGCGTGTTTAACGGTGCAAAGGATAACAGCTTGGAGACCTATGAATCTACCATCGACGCTAGCGCTCTATTAATTAGTTTAGTGAACTATTACCATGCTCAAGGTTAGCAGTGGCCAGTTGTCTCTGGTGGCCAATGGGCTGCTGGTTGGGAACGATGCGTCTCGACGTATGACACGCGATTTCATTTTTTGCAATGAATGATAACTTTTTATCACTTGGTTCAAAAATCGGGACATTTGGCGTCCCGATCAAAGGTAAATCGGGACGCATCCCCAGACCCCCGAAAATCGGGACATCCTGCGCAAATCGGGACACCTGGCAACGCTACTCTTCACCCTCCTCGTCTTCCAATGAATCCCATTCCAGCTCTTTTATCATATCAGTTACTGATTGCGTTCTGCGATAATTTCCAGAAACAAATCTAGCAGGACTTTTTTGCAGTTGCAGTGTTCCATAAACAAAGAACCAGGTACAATGACTTTATTCCTTTTGCATGGTGTTAGTTATGGTATTATTACCGCAGGATTCATGTGATCAATTATCTATGCGGTTCTGGCTTTGATGTTGAATGTTTGTTGTAACCGCGACGCAACAACAATTAATCTAATCGCATGTTTGTCCTGTACATTTGTTTTTGATTTAACAGTT
>JARYHS010008887.1:0-25058 GCA_031002005.1 Vandiemenella viatica | reverse complement strand
TATTGACGAAATGAAATTTCTCGGGTTTTCTGCCGGATAATATTTTTATTTAACTCGTCATATAAATCGGCATACAACGTTCAGCAGCAACCTCCACTGCCTTCATCAGGCCTGTGTCATACCAAAGCTAAGGCAGTAACTGCCTCACGGAAGTCAGGAACTTCTATAAATAGCCCACTGCCGGAGATAACTTCCCACGGCTCCGCTTCAATCGACCCCAGGTGGGGTGGAACCAGATGATCCAGGTTGACTGGCAAATGACACCAATGATGATGATGATGATGGTGCATCACGTGGCTCCATGGAAGTCAACAGTCGTTCTCTTCGTCATTAAAACAGGCGGCAATAAGTAAAAATTGCATTTCGAGACTCCACAGCGGAATCTCGGGGGCTCACCCATCCAAGTGCTTACCAAGCTCAACGCTGCTTAACCAGCAGTAGCATCATGCTAAAAGCTGCTGCACAAGTGGCATTAACCAAGCTGGCCAATCACAGCGACCGATCTCCTGATTGCTTCGGAGGTGGCAGATCAGCTTTCCCATTGGCCAACACGTTAAGATGGCGTCTTCCCGGACTGTTGTGTCCAACACGTTGTAATTTCAGATTTTGGACAATTGGCTCCCATGCTTCGCTCAGGAAAATACTGTAATCTCTATTAATGTTGTTGTTACTTATTCGAATCTCCATAGATTCTCTGATTACCGAATCCCAGAAATATGATATATGAGCCAAAACATTCAAAATTTATGTTATGAAAATTTTCTACCGCATGTTTGGCCAGTGCGGATTTTTCCAATTGTAGCAATTGTAGATATCGTTGGTGCTTGGTGTGGCGTTCCTCGATCATTCTTATGGTTTGGCCAATGTATACTTTGCCACATTAACAAGGAATTGAATATACTCCCAGGACTCGAAGGCCCAGGTCATCCTACAACGTGCGTAGCATATCTCGTATCTTCGATGGTGGATGGAAGATACTCCTTACGCCATACCGCGCTAAAATTCTTCTGATTTTCCTGGAGGTATTGCCGACATAAGGCAAAACGGCAACGGATTTTGGAGACTCTTCTTGTTCAGATGTCAGTCTTGGTTCCTGGGGGAGAAAAGCCTGTTTGATTTGTTCTTCTGAATAGCCATTCTCTCTGGATACCTGCCGTAGGTGTCTAAGTTCTTTTTGCAGGCTATCACTGTCCAAGATGGCTTGCGCACGATGTACCAGTGTTCTCAAGACAGTTTTCTGCTGAGCTGGGTGGTGAAAACTGGTAGCCCCCCAAATAGAGGTCCGTGTGGGTTGGTTTCCTATAGACACTATGCACCAAAGAACCATCTGGCTTGCATTTAATAAGTACGTCCAAGAATGGAAGCGTGCCATCTCTCTCATCCTCCATGGTGAATTTTATGTTAGGATTGATAGAATTCAGGTGTTCCAAGAAATCATCGAGAGCCATAGAGCTGTGTGGCCAAATAACAAATGTGTCATCCACGTAACAGAAGAAACATTTTGGTTTGAATGGAGCAGTGTCCAAAGTCCTTTCTTCAAAATCCTCCATATACAAGTTGACTACCACAGGAGAAAGTGGTGAACCCATAGCCACACCATCTGTTTGCTCATAGTACCTCCCACTGTACTTGAAATATGTAGACGTGAGCACATGCTCGAACAGGTCTGCCATCCCTAGGTCGAAATGTCGTCTAATAAGTTCTAACGACTCCTTAATAGGCACCTTTGTAAACAGCGAAACTACATCAAAGCTCACCATGAGGTCAGAATCTGACAAAGTCAAACCTTGGATCATTTTTACGAATTCAGCAGAATTCGTAACATGGTGTATGCAATGGCCCACCAGTGGACTCAGTTGGCGTGTAAGATATTTGCTAGTTGATACGTGGGAGCACCGATTGCACTGATAATTGTCAGCAAAATATCTTACACGCCAACTGAGTCCACTGGTGGGCCATTGCATACACCATGTTACGAATTCTGCTGAATTCGTAAAAATGATCCAAGGTTTGACTTTGTCAGATTCCGACCTCATGGTGAGCTTTGATGTAGTTTCGCTGTTTACAATGGTCTTAAGGGTATGTTCTCCTTGTGGATTTTTGGTAATCCATATAACCTCGGTGGTCTGGCGGCACGAGGTCGTAGGTTCTTGAGACCATCATGAACGTCAACAGTAAAGTTTCATCAACTCCCTAAATACTGCAATTGTCTCCAGGACAACTTAGTTTACATGCAATGAGCATTTATTTACAAAATGTTTTGAATGTTCTTGCATTTTGCTATGATCAAAAATGACGGAAAGATTGGAGCAATGAATTTGCCTTATATTTTGCTTTAAACTCAAAAGAGTTGAGCAAAGACCATCAAAATGATGAAGAAGGCATTTGGGGCAGGTGTATGAGCAAAACACAAATAGAAGAGTGGTATAAGAGGTTCAAAGATGGCTGAACATCTGTTGATAGTAACCCACACTCTGGGTGGCATTCGACGACAAAAACAAACTAGATTGTGATCTTAGAATACCAAAAACTAGTGTCTGTAAGATTTGAACTGAAAATTTCCAAATGGTTCGCGTATGTGCAATATTTATTCTGAAATTGCTAACGTGTGAGCAGAAACATCTTTGGCTTGAAATCGCTCTGGACAATTTAGAAATTGTCAATAATGATGAAAATTAAACGACGGTCTTCACAGTGGAAACTGTCATTGGAGCCACGACTGAAAAAAGTGTGCCAAAGTCAGAGCAATGTCAAGCCGTTGATGAATGTTTCTTTATTATTATTATTATGAGGGTGTTGTGCACCATGTATGTACTCCTAAAGGTCAGACAACCAACAAAGAAGTTATTAAAAGATTGTGTGATAGTATTAGAAGAAAACAGCATCAGTTTTGGTCAAATGGTGACTGGCTTCTTCATCATAATAACACACAAGCGCATTGCACTGAACTTTGTGCAGCAAAATTTGAAAAACTGTAAAGTTGTCAGCTCTGTCAGCCTCCGTACAGTCCTGACGTAGCTCCATGCGACTTTTGGCTGTTTCCAAGAATAATAATGCCACTCAAAGGACATTAATTCAGCAACAAAGAAACACTCAAAACTAATATGACAAATACTCTAAAGGCGATACAAAAAATGAGTCCAGGACTGCTTCAAAAATAGGAAAGGCCATTGGGAGCGAATTCTTCAATCAAATGGGGTTACAGGGTTCCCACTCTTTAGCAAAAGAAAAATTAAGGCCTTTTTTTAGGCTTTTTAAGGCAATTTTTCATATTCTTAAAGCTATATTTAACGTATATTAAAATGTTATGAAAAAACTAATATGCAACTTACAGCAAATAATTAAAATATGCGTGTTAACATATAGCTCTAATTTGCCCAGAATTGACGTGATGATGCTGGGAGTGTTTTTTGCATCAAACACCGATTTCTGCTCACCAGAATTCCGGAATGTCAAAACGTCCAAGTAAATACTTACTTGTTATGTTATACATAATACCATATTACGATAAAACGTTAGAATATATGGTATTTTAGAAGCGTGTGTGTTAGTGGTGCGTTTTACTTAATACAGATTGGTAATTTGCGATTTTAATCAACAGGTCTACATTTCGAGTAATTTCAAGTATTTCATTGTAGTATCTTTTAAAATGTGTTTAATATGACTGTTGCTTCGCAGAATCATGTACAGTATTTAATTGTTAGTATAATTACTATTTTAAAAAATCCTTGAGTGATTTCTACAACTATTTTTTGCCGCGCTGGGTTAGTTAAAGTTAAGTCTGTTCACATTCGTTCGACGCTATTTTTTCGCCAGTAATGTTGTGAATATAAAGCTTTTTCTTTCTATATTAGAGGTTAAACAAGTTTTTGTATAACTAGAAAAATATTTTGATCATGTTTTCTAAGAAAGTCGTAAACTATCGTCCTATTCAGGTCGAAATATTTTTCGATATTCGTTGAAGCGGGGATTCTACGATAATCGTAGCGCCGCAATTTTGTGATAGATTCTTAAGTAACGTGACAAATTGAATGTAAGGAATAACATTTTTTGATAACTCGCTTAGTTCTCGAGATATACTATCTCAAAAGTGGTTAGGTCGAAATGCGGCCTCGACCAGAAGAAAAATTTCTCCAAACCTAAATTCGATGATGGATTCTTCAGAATTTTTTTTTTTGATTCATTAGTACTTTTGATGCTGATCCCATTATATGATACTCCATATAGTTTTCCAAATCGTTCGGCAACTATATCAATAAAAAAAATTTGATGCATTTACAACGAACAGCATTTTAACCTCCAGGGTCGTAATTTATTTACCGTTAATAATTTATCATAGCACAAAATATTGACGTACATAGCTTATTAAACATAATAAAATATTAAACACAAACTTTCGTCAAAATGTTCTTCACAAAAATATATTGAGGGTGTTGTAGACACATAAGCCGGATCGCGTCGTGCAAGTATTAACCGCTTTTTCCAACTACTTCGTTGCGTGGAACGGAAACAAAAAATTTGTTTGGTGCATTATAGGTAGTGTTTACACACAGAGGCACCACACACCATTTGTAAACTCTAGAACTCATTTTATTAATAAAATAAGCATACCGCTTATATGTTTCCAATGGCACGAGCCAACAACTGACGTCACAAGAGACCATCTGACAGCTGGGAGCGTTTTGGCGCCAATATTCAAATCATCGCATAAAAATGCAAAATTTTGCTATTTTCCGTTCGTTATTTCAAGAAATAATAATTTTTTTTGTGTATAGTAGATGTCCAGCTACAACACTGACCACTTTCCCAAAATTAGTCAAGTACCCCATTGTGTTTGAACATTCATTCCAGTATTGTACATGGATATCGAGTTGTTTACTCAGCAAGAAGTTGTTTAAACTCTCATCAAACAATAAAACATAATGACTGCAATTTTTCAGAGAGTCATACAACAAATTCTATGAAATGGTGCAAGGCCAAAACAAAGCAGATAAGCACATTTTGTTGGTCCACAGGAAAAATAGTTTAGCTATCTGGCTGTCACTTAAACATTTCTTGGAATAACAAATGATGTCTTTGAAGAATTATACGAGTAATGACTAGCCACACACTTCACAGTCCACTTTATTTCAGCATCAAGTACTGAGTTCTTGAGAACTGTCAAAGTATTTGTTGTACTTGCAGGGAGGAACAGCAAAATCCAAAGAATTAGCAACTTCTGACATCTCCTTGACAGACTGAAGTTTTTTCTTTCAACTGAACATTCAAAAATGTTTGTATCGCAGCAGAGGTGCTATTTTTGGCCTTCATCTGTTACAGCAAACACTACAATATCCTTTATATTTATCACGGGATGGAGCGAGCCAATGTTTGTAATCTTCGTTATTTAACCGTAATATATTAAACGTACACTTTCCCATAGTAAATCATACAAAAAAATAAATAGTGAACGTAAATTAAGCTGTAATATACAATAAAACAATATATACATAAGAAACAAGTGAGAAATTGCCAAGAAATGTAATACGCAGGCATGTACAAAGCAGAACTACATAAGAGAGGTTCTGTGTTGTTGTTGTTTTTAGGGTTTTTAGGGCGCGTCAACAACTGGGTCATTAGCGCCCTAACAAAAACATTAAATGACAATGTGGCTAAAACATACCTCAATGGCCGACTGTAAAGGGGTCGGCCATACAGACAGCAGAATAAAATAGTAAAATACAAACTTGAAAACCGCCCGAATGACCGACTGTAAAGAGGTCGGCCATGCGGTCGGGAAATAAGTAAAAAAATAAAACACTAAAACTATGGCTGTAAAATAACCAAATAAATAAAATTCCGAATACTTGCTGGTTGGCTGTAAAAGGGCCAACCAGCATTGATAAACATTAAAACACATTCAAACTGGCTGGCTGTAAAGGGTCCAGTCAGATTTGAAATGTCATATTCAAAGGTAAAATTTAACAATACTCTATATGTGACCACCAATCCGTTATAAAACCTAGGCCGAACTGCCCAAAATTTTGGGGGCAAGCCCGGCCATATTAAAAAAATTTAAAACCTTTACCACATTGTCATTATTTAAAATTACGGGCAGATCATTAGCTAGGCCAACGTCTGCCCTTACGTTTAAAAACTTTACACAGTCAGTTAAAATGTGGCGCACCGTCAGAGGTACACAACAAGCATCACATTCCGGAGGGTCCTCCCGGCAGAGAAGAAAACTATGTTTCAGAGGACAGTGCCCTATGAGGAGGCGAGTAAGGAGAGGTTCATCCCACCTCGCCCGCTGGAAGGAGCTGCTCCACGGCTGAACGGTCGGTTTGACCTGTCGGAGCTTATTATGCTCGACTTCCAGCCACTGCCTCTGCCAAATATCCCCCTGATTCCCACATGGCCAGGTACCCAGCAGAATAACACTCCTTTCCAAGAGAATGAAGAGAAAGGAGGGCGTCCTGGACTAGCTGGTCTGCTGGGTACAGGTTTGCTAACGCCCTGAATAGAGCTGAGGGAATCACAGCATATTATGTAATTCATATCGCAACTTAACTTCATATGCTGGAGCGACTTTAGCAGGGCATAGCATTCGGCAGTGTAAACACTGCACCTGCTATCCAGTTTGTATTTGTAAGTCGCTCGAGGAAACACGACGGAACAGCCAACTCCGTTAGCCTGCTTAGACCCATCCGTATACACCGGGATAAACGTGTGATACTGGTTTAAGACATCTCTAAAAATCCTGATAAAAACATTACCCGCGGTACACAGCTTGTTGTGCCGCGATAATTCTAAAATCGTTCTGGGCCTCTTTAAAAGTCAGGGAGGAGATTTACTCCAACCCTGATGATAAAAAGAAGGAAGCTAGAATCCGTATTTTTCTAAAATAGCCTTTGTACGGTAGCTGAAAGGTTTTAGTGGCTCTATGCCGGTTGGTATAGAGCCGCTCGTAGTTAGGATGCAAAACTATGTCGTACACGGGACTGCAGGTGTTATGACAACGTGGAGGTAGTGTCGCACCATGAGGAGTTGCCGGCGGATGGTAAGCGGCGGCTCGCCCGAGTTAGCACAAATTCTGACAATAGGGCTGGTGCGATATGCACCTATGGCGAGCCGAATTCCAGCATGGTGGACACTATCCAATATACGCAGATAACTGTCCCGTGCCGAACCATAGACGATACAACCGTATTCCAACCGTGACAGTACAAAGGCTCTGTAAAATTGTAGCAGGCAGGAGCGGTCAGGGCCCCATGACCTGCCACACAGACATTTTAAAAGATTAAGAGCTTTTAAGGGCCTGGCTCTCATATCTTTTAGATACGCAAGCTAGTTGAGCCTTGTGTCAAAAATGAGGCCAAGGAATCGAAGAGTATTACTAAAACTTAAAACGGTGTTCCTCAGGGTAAGGTGAGGCTCTGGTAAAAGGCTTCTGCTGCGAGTAAAAAGTACACACCGTGATTTCTCAGCGGAGAAACGAAAACCGGTGGGCACTCACCATTCGTCCAGCCTGTTCAACGTGAGCTGCAACTGCCGCTCTGCGCTTCTCAGGCTGGATGATGCAATTAAAATTAAAAAGTCATCCACATATAAGGAGTACCATAGGGGACTCCTTATAATGGCTGCAATGCTATTAATAGCAATGGCAAAAAGCGTAACGCTTAAAACTGACCCCTGAGGGACACCGTTTTCCTGAATAAAAAGATCAGACACTTCACTACTGACTCGGTACCGGAAGCAACGACTAGATAAAAATGATTTTAAAAAACGGGGCAGGTTACCCCTAAAACCCCATTCATGCAACTGTTTTAAAATAACATGCCACCAGGTAGTATCGTAGGCCTTTTCAAGGTCGAAAAAAAAAAACACCCACAAGGTGTTGGCTGCGGATGAACGCATCCTGTACCATATTGCCGCCTCCAGGAGGATCAGGTTGTCCAAAGTGGAACGGAACTTCCTGAATCCACACTGAAAGCGGCTCAGAAGGTTTTGGGATTCTAGATACCAGACGAGGTGGCGATTCACCATCCTCTCCAGTGTCTTACCCACGCAGCTTGTAAGGGTGATACTACGATAGCTACCTGGCAACAATTTGTCCTTACCAGGCTTTAAAATAGGGATAAGTGTTACTTCTTTCCACGAGTCGGGGAAGTGTCCTCCGGTCCAAATATCGTTAAAAATATCTAGAAGGTACTTTTTAGCATCCATACTGAGATGCCTCAGCATCTGGTACTGGATCAGATAAGGCCCTGGAGCAGTGTCATTTGCACTGTTCAACGCTGACTCCAGCTCCCAAGATGTAAATGGGCAGTTGTAGGTCTCTGTATTCGACGAATCGAAGCACAGCGGGCGCCTCTCAGCAGCAACTCTTCGTCGCTGAAACCGAGGGTCAAAGTTAGCAGACGAAGTGATGGCGGCGAAGTTCTCCGCCATCAGCTGTGCTATGCTTCGTTCGTCAGTAATTATACGTCCGTGATCCAGTAATCCAGATACTGGTGGGCGGGAGTACCTTCCAGATATACGGCGAATGGACTCCCATACTTTCGACGAAGGTGTTTGAACGATTTATATTGCTCACAAAGTTCTGCCATGACCTCTTCTTGCTCTCCTTAATAACTCGACGCGCCTTAGCTCTGGCAATATGGAACGCTGCTAGGTTGTCAGATGTTGGGCACAACCTAAAACGACGCAACGCCCATCGGCCACCCTGGATGGCGCAACGACATTCATCGTTCCACCAGGGGACGGGCGTCCTTCGCAGCATTCCGGAGCTCTTCGGCATGGAACCGTCAGCTGCACGGCGAATCACTTCTGTGAAGTGATTCACTTTCTCCTGTATAGTCTCACAGGGCTCTAGTAATACGGATCGGCAGAAGAGCTGCCAATCTGCATTACTGACGTTCCATTTGCATCGGTTATTGCCTCCCCCTCGCTCACACTCGACGTGCATCCAAACAGGGAAGTAGTCGCTTCCACGGAGGTCGCGATCCACTTCCCAATGCACGGAGTCCGTGATTGAAGGAGAGCACAACGAAAGGTCAATGGCAGAGGACGAACCGGAAGCAGTGGTGAAGTGGGTCATTTGTCCTGTATTCAGGATACAAACGTTCTCCTGCTCCATTAATCTACCAACCACTCGGCCTCTGTGGCAATCAGCGTTCGAACCTCACAACGCACTATGTGCGTTAAAGTCTCCTAGGAGGAGGAATGGCAGAGTGAGCTGCCGTAATAAGTTGACAAGATCGTCATAATCGATGGGCGCTTTTAAAGGTAGATAAATGGAGCACACGGACATTTTAATACGACCGTGTATCCTCACTGCTACTGCCTGTAGATGAGAGGTGAGAGCAACGGGTTCGGAGTGGACAGTGTTTAGAACAAACACTGCAACTCACCCCTTCGCTCGATCACCCTCGGTGTCGTCCTTTCGGTATATGTCATATCCTCTTAGCACTGGTTGGTGCGATGGTCTAAAATGTGTCTCCTGTAAGCAGAGACACAATGGATTAGACCGTGCTAAGAGTTGGACTTCCTCTTTGTAAGCCTGAAAGCCGTTGACGTTCCACTGAAGTATGGGAGCCATCCTACCTATTTAAAACCACCCGCCCCGGGTCGGGTGGGTCAGTGATCGGTGTCTGCTGAGGAGCGGAACCAGGTTCGTCCACCAGCATTACGTCGTCTTCAAGGTCCAAAGACAACTGTGATCTAAGGCCTCGGAGTCTTGCCAACTTTTCTTCCACCGAGGCCTTCTCCCCTTCTTCTCCCTGCCAGTTGGGGAACTGGGAGGGGAAGTAGAAGGGGACTTCAAGAACATAGAGGGGTCCGTGTGTTTAAACTTCGGACCCTGAACTTTCTGCACAGTTTGCCATCCGCTACTGGCAGATGGCATTGCCATTGCTACATCTGCTGCAGGTAATGCTTCTGCAATGGGTGCTCTTTCTGCTGTTGCAGAGGCACCCACGTCTGTAGCTACTGTAACGGATGGCTGTGCCTTTGCTGGTAGACTTGTTGAACCTGCTGTCGAAGTGGTCGAGTTTGTCACCGACGTCCGAGGTCCTAGGTGTAATGACCTTGATGGGTGTGACACCACATCTGCACTCAAATGAGTACATTGGACCTGTGCCCATGTCTGCAACAGATGTCTGGGTAGCGACACTTTCTTTCCTGATGTGAGTTGATAACATCTTCGTGAAGATTGTAGCGAAGACTGGTGGAGCCAGAGCCTTATATCGCTTCTTGGCTTCACCATACGATATGCGCTCTTTCGTTTTCAACTCCTGTATCTTTTTTTTCTTCCAGATACAATCGACACTCTCTGCTCCAGGCTGGATGTGCCCCGGAGCAGTTCACACACACCTGTGGGAGGGTGCAACTAATGCCTGCCTCATGAGCTGCCTTTCCGCATTTCCCAAAGGTGGGGTTGCCCTTGCAGGTTGCCGTCGTATGACCGAACCGCTGGCACTTAAAGCAGCGCATTGGGATCGGTACATACGGGCGGATATTGATCTTTAAATATCCTGCTTTGATATCTTTCGGCAACGTTGGAGTGTCGAACGTCAGGACGAAGGTGGCTGTCTTCTCAAGACTTCCGTTAACCCTTCGTTTAATCTGACGAACCTCGACCACATGATCTTTGGACCACTCCTTAAGGAGTTCCTCGGCCTCTAAATCCATAAGGTCCCTGCAGGTGATGACACCCTTATTAGAATTAAGAGTTTTATGGAGTTCGCACTTTACTGCGAACTCCCCGAGCTTCTTGCACTTAAGGAGTAGGACAACCTGCTTTTGGGTGGATGTTTACAAAAGCAGAGTCCCATTCCTCAGCTTTTTAACCGATTTGAGGGTACCTGCAATACCCTCTAAACCTTTATGGATGTAAAAAGGAGAGATCTTTTCAAAAGATCCCTCTATCCGTGACATAATGACGAAGGTATTATCTATCTGACAATCCTTCCCGTTACTTTTGTCCTGTTCAGGAGGAGGGCTTTCAACCCTCGCCCGCTTTTTAGAACTGGGTGTATTTATTTTTACCGGCGGCACACCCGGACCGCAGGGGTTTTGTTTTTGTTTGTGAGGAATTTTGGTCCCACGAGCAAAAACATTTTAAAAGAAACCGCTAATACAACAGGGCTACGCAGGTGCCCCTGAGGTCGCACGTTAGCGGGTGGTTTGCCTCACCACTCATCCACCTCCTCGGCACGTGTCCGACCTTGAGGTTGAGGGTTTTTTTATAGAGGTTTGTACCATCCTCACGATCCGGGCGATGAAGCCAAGATCCCCGTTCTCCTAGGCACACAACGTCCCACCGCCACACCCTACAGTGGTTGTTGAAGCATGGTAGTAGTTTACGGTGTGGGAAACTTGCGGCGCTCACAAGTTTCCAGCTCATGCACCGCGGGTTCGCCAAACCCTTACCTGGCACTTGCATACCAGGCCCTGCGGAGGAGGTTCTGTGCTTGAAATATAAACACTTTGACTCACACTTGGTCAAGGTCGAGCCAGAGAGAAAATTGCCAATCAGCGTGTCGCCGGGATAGTAAAATTTATTACGCGGTATCTCGGTGTTAAGAAAATCAGGCTTTTTCAAAGATTTTAAGGCTTTTGAGCAAATTTTAAGGCCTTTTAAGGGCCCTTAAAAATCAAAATGAAAATTAAGGCCTTTTTAAGGCCCGTGGGAACCCTGGGTTACTTTAAAGGATGCAGCCAACCTGATGACGCAAAATAACACCAGCAGGTGGTGGGATACTTTTTGGACAGACCTCATATATTGACGTGGGAAGATATTGGTGGAAGAATTAGGAGAGGTGAACAGAATGGAAAACAAGACCGTGACCACAAGCTGGCACTCGATTACTGACATGAGTGTGTGGGAAGAATGTTTTCATAGGTAATGGGGTCAGGGATTGAAATAAATTACCAAGAATGATTTGAAGTTGAAATCTGCAGACGGCAAAAGTATCAAAAGTATACAGTCACAAGATAGGGGAAAAATGGGTGTGTATGGAAATTGTCACTGAAACATGTACTCAATCACAATTGCATTAAATTCAAATAAAATTCTTACAGCAATATCCTTCCATCCTGGTTGTTCATGTAGCAACAAGCTTCGTATTTTGTTGCTTAAAAAATGATATATTGAGACGTTTATTCTTGTTATAGTGAGTGAAAGAGTTTACTGCAGTGAAAAGACAGCATCTTTAAAGCATTTGAGTAATTTAGTTCTATTTCGGTTTCACTCAGTGGAAAGATACCAAGTGTTAGTGTAATATCGGTGCTACCGATGCATTACTGAGATGCAGTCTTGAAATGGATACAGATGATACTGGCCAAGTGGTCGGTGAAGATCCCAGGATGTATTACCACGTTATGAGTGACAAGTGCAATGTTAGTGGACAGCAAGATGTTTCCAGCTGGCTTTATCAGGAAAATAATCTTCTACTAATGCAGCAGCAGGCGGCTTCACAAGTGATGGGCCATCAGAACGTGAAAACGGCAAATCAGACTGCATGGGATAACGCCGCTTGAGGTAAACAGTGATCCAGGACACTTGCCAGAAACCAGAGCTGTCTTAATTGTTAAAAAGCCTAAAATTCAAGAGCTAGGAAGTAAGCATCCTAGTTTAAATGCCACAGCAAAACGTGACAATGATGATACTAACCTTTACATGTTTGGAGAAAGTGACAATGGCCCATTCAATGTCTTTGCAGAATATGATACTGTTTATAGTGATCAACAGAATCTGGGTCGGCTACATCCCACAACTGTAGGAAAAATGCTTATAGAATCAGTACCAGGCATTAAATCTGCAATAGTTAATATTAGTAGAAACGGTCGAAACTGTGTGCAGATAGAACTCAACTCAACAGTGTGGGCAAACAGGTTAGCTATGGACAGAAACCATCCCAAAAATATTAAGTTCTACATACCATGGTTTTGTACTGTAAAAGAAGAGGTTATACGTAATGTAGACACATCTTTCTCGGAAGACAAATTAAAGAAAGAAATCAGATGTGATTAGAGTTGCAAACTGAAAAAAAATGTGTTGTTTTTCTTTTCTGCTTTAGGAAGAGAAAAAAAAAACATGAAAAAAAACCTAGCACCCCTTTTTTTTTCTAAATTTTTTTTTTTTTTTTTTTTTTTTTTTTTTTTTTTTTTTTGAAAACAATATATTTGATAAATTATAGTGTTATTTATGGAACTTGCAGTTTACACGTGTGCTGAATCATATAATGTCTTCCATAATGATTCATAAATGTATCTATATAGGTAACAATTTTATTCATCCCCTATGCCAGTACTACATTCATTAGTATAAGCACTACCAACACTAGTTTGGTTGGTGTCAGAATTTTCTGTTTCTTCTTCTGTCTCCTCTAGATTCATAACTTCAGAAATTGTTACATTTTCTTTTACTGGTTGTTCTTGTATTGTGTGCAAAAGATTTTGCGATTGCAATTTTAAATTTTGAGCAAAGTACACACTGTGCATAAACACTGCACCGATAGTTCTGTATTATGGTCTTTTAAGTTTGAATTTAAATCTATTATCATAAAAATGGGAGCTTTTATTTCTACTTCAATCATTGGTTTACGCCAATGGTTGCAAGGAAACGATTCATAGTTACTGACAATTTAATGACACAGAACACACGTCAGACAAGTGTGAGATTTGTTGGTTTGCTTGAGCGTTACGATAAACCCTGGATGTGGCATAACATCAGGCGTACAAATGCATCCTTGGAAGGGTTCTCTGGCAGCCGGCTAATTCACACATTGGTTTGATTGATGTGGCCTGCATTGGTAGGGACAGTTATACTCGCCACGGACTCCATCTGAATGTCAGAGGTAAGAGGAAGCTTTCGCTTCTTATTGCTGATGAGGTCAGAGGATGCCAGGTGAGGGAAAGAGGTATTCCTGTGATAAATGGTGTTAAGTCGCGGCCTTTTTTAGGGTAAATAAAATAGATTTATTAAGATGTCTTAAGGAAATTAATGTCTCTGATGATCATAATTTGTTGAAATTAAAAATTCCAACTGATATACCAGTATGTAATAATAAAATAAACAATTCAAAGTCATTGCGTCAAAGTGTTCAGACCAGTATTTTCCACCAAAATATAAGAGGAATATTTAGTAAAACTGATGACATTACCTTAAGCCTAGAAGAGATTCAAAATTCCAGAAATTTTAATGTAGACGTTTTGTGTATATCTGAGCATCATTTGTCTGATACAGGAATATCTCAGCTGTCCATACCAAATTATAAATTAAGCTCTCATTTCTGCAGATGTAAAATGGAGAAAGGGGGAGTTGCCATTTTTGTTAAAAATAATATTGAATGCAGTAGTGTAGTTGTAAGTAAGTATTGTATAGAACAACACTTTGAATGTTGTGTTACTAAACTAGAATATGATAAGGAAGAGCTGATAGTGATAGCAATTTACAGGGCCCCCTCAGGTAATTTCAGACTGTTTTTAACTCATTTAGAGTCTTTGCTACTAAGTTTTACAAATAGCAAACAAATAGTATTATGTGGAGATTTCAATGTTGACTTTCTAAATCACAGCAATGATAGATTAGATATGGAAGCCTTGATGTTGTCTTTTAACTTAACAGCACTTGTAAATTTTCCTACGAGAATACAAAATAATAGCAGGACTGCAATTGATAATTTTTTTATGGATATTTCTCAGTGCAGTAATTACAGCATACATCCAGTAATAAATGGTATCTCAGATCATGATGCCCAGCTATTATGTATCGAGTCCAGGACACTGTTAAACACATAAAGAAAAGCTGGGTTTATAGAAGAAATATTAGTGAAAATAATATAAAACACTTCATAGATACCTTAAACAATGAAAACTGGTTAGAAGTATATAATGCGCAGGGTGTTAATGCGAAATTTGATTCCTTTCTGAATATATTTCTAACACTTTTTGAAGGTAGTTTCAAAAAAAGGAAAATTCTCAACACTCCAAACAATGAACTGGGCATGGGATGGATAACAAAGGGTATTAGAATCTCTAGTAAAACAAAGAGGGACCTTTATTTAAAAATGAGAGAATCAGATAACTATGCGCTGAAAGTTCACTACAAACTTTATTCTAAAATACTAAGAAATGTAATAAGGAAGGCCAAGAACAAGTACATATCGGCGAAAATAGAAAATTCAGACAATAAAATGAGAACAATATGGAATATAATAAAGACTGAAACAGGAAAAACTGTAAATCACTCTAAAGACATAAAAATAGAACAAAATGGACATGTGTATAGCGAAGTAGGGGAGGTTTGTGAAATATTTAACAAACATTTTACGTCAGTAGTAGATAAATTAGGCATAGAAAAGCAATCCCCACATAGTGCTCTAAGGCTTCTTGAGACTGCTTTCCCAAATAGCTTTGTGGAGATGAAATTGCCACCAGTAACAGTCTCAGAAATAAATAAACTCATTAAACAATTAAAACCTAAAAATTCTTCCAGTTATGACAATATTTCAAGTAAATTACTGAAAAGATGTTCAGACTGTATCAGTCATGTACTTGCTCACATTTGTAATGAATCCTTAATACAAGGTGTTTTTCCCGATAGACTAAAATATGCTGTTGTAAAACCATTATTTAAAAAAGGAGACGTAACATGTGTAGACAACTATCGTCCCATTTCATTACTTTCAACATTCTCAAAGGTTTTTGAAAAAGTCATGTATAGTAGAGTAATAAAACATGTTACACACTATAATATCCTAACTAATTCACAATTTGGGTTCAAAAAAGGATCATCGATAGAAATGGCTATATATTCATTTTTACATAACACATTTGAGGAACTGAATAATAAAATGAATCCTGTAGGAATATTTTGTGATCTTGCAAAAGCATTTGACTGTGTAAATCATGAATTACTTTTGAAAAAAATGGAATACTATGGTATTTTTGGGACCGCAGGTAAATGGTTTAAATCATACATTGAAAGCCGAATGCAAAAAGTTTCAATTTTTGATTCTAAAATAAGTAAAGATGCTTCATCAGACTGGGAGAAAATAAAACATGGAATTCCACAAGGCTCTGTCTTAGGTCCCCTCCTCTTTCTGTTATACATCAATGACCTTCCTGGAAATTTATCCGACAAAGTTAAGAGTGTTTTATTTGCAGATGACACTAACCTGACTGTGCGTAAAACACCAAACAGTACTATAGAATTTAATGTAAATGAAGTACTTAGAGTAGTAGCAAATTGGTTTAAGGCAAATTCATTAAAATTAAATTTTGAAAAAACACATTATATTAGGTTTAAAACAAAAAACTATGCACAGCCAGATATATGTATAAACTATAAAAACAACAAAATCTTAGAAACAGAGAGTATAAAATTTCTTGGTATTAAAATAGATCAGAAACTCTGTTGGCATGATCATATCACTACACTACTGGCAAAGTTAAGTAGTGCCACCTTCGCAATACGAACACTTTCTCTAACAGCAGATCTAGAATTAATGAAACAGGTGTACTCCTCATATTTTCATTCAGTAATGTCATATGGCATAATTTTTTGGGGAAACTCTTCACAAAGTAAAAAAGTTTTCATAGCACAGAAAAGAGCTATTAGGTTTCTGTGTAGGGTAAAACCAAGAACTTCTTGCAGACAACTCTTTAAGAAACTCAATATTCCTACAATGTATTCTCAGTATATATATTCTCTCATGAGCTTTGTCATAGAAAATTTTAACCTGTTTACACCTAATTCACAGGTACACAGTTTCAATACAAGAAACAGAAATAACTTGCATAAAACACAAACATCTCTGTCATTAGTACAAAGAGGAGTTAATTATTCTGGGATACATCTGTTTAATAAACTACCTAATCATATAAAACAGCTTTCAGATAATAAAGATGTATTCAAACAAAAACTTAGAGATTATCTTATTGGCAACTCCTTCTACTCCATTCAAGAATTTGAAGAAAATAATTAATTGTACTCATTATGACGTTAGCAAAACTCAGTTGCAAAAATGTATGTTTATTATTATTTCTTGTATTTGTAAAATATGTATATATATATATATTTACTATGATATGACTCATATTATGTGTATATGTATCAACAATGACATGTTTCACATCCCAGAGGTACTTCCTCAGCAGGGATCCATGGAACAAGATTGATAAATAAATAAATAAATAAATAAAAATAACAGTATCACTATACACTGAGAGTTTTACAAGTATACGAATATAAGGAAAGCACAACAAGTAATAAAAAGAGGCAAAAAAAACTGTAGATATTTAAAATTCCTAATTTTTTGAAAAGATCCGTAGGTCTACATATAAATTCGTAGGGCTGGCAGCACTAGTTCTAATAGTGAGTATCAATTCAAACAATGGGGAATGGGGATTCCTTCTCGTGCAACCTAGCTTCTACGGGAAGTCCCCAGTCGAAAAAGAAAACTTACGTCAATGTTGCCAACATTTTCATAATTTTTTTTCTACTGAACCAGTAGATATAAAAATTAAGATAAATACTTAGTATAAGCTCTAAAACGATCATATTAAATGATAAATGCCTTAAAAATTTGATATTTAGTAGCTGTGAAAAAAAGTGTCCCAGAAAAAAACATGTTTTCTTCATGTTTTTTTTTTTTCAAGTCAGAAAAAAAAACTTTTTTTACAACACTAGGTGTGATATTGATGTTTTACAAGTCTGTCAGATCATGCGGAAAGTAGTGTGGGAAGGAAAAACTGAACTAATACTTCGGCAGTTAGTACAGGTGACATTTATTGGTCAAAGGCTACCGAACTCTGTATATATTCATAGTACTCGCTGCAGTATTGAACTGTACATTGGGAATGTGGTTACTTGTTACCACTGTCTCCATTTCTGGCATACAAGTCAAATATGTCATAGTGCCGCTCGCTGTGCTATTTGTGACGAACGACACGATAGCAAAGAATGTACGTATGAGGAAATATTCTAAACAGAAACAAATTAAATTCCGTATGGCTCAAGAGAATATTTCGTGGAAAGAAGCTGTTGCACATTAATCACCTAATCCTTATGCGAAAAGACTGTGCTGTCACTCATAGATTAGAGCAATTTGCCAAATTAGTATGTGCCATGCCCGGCACCCTTTCCTGCACAACAGCCTAGCTTTACCTCAAAGTTACCGACTCCTACTCAACCTCAGAATAGCACTTCACTTACGAGCCATTGGCATCCATCTCCTCAACAACAGATGCATCGGCCGCTGGTTGGTGAACAGAACCCTCAGTAAAACATCCCTTCTGATTTATATTATGATGTTAACAGACTCCACATAGAACCAATAACCCGAAATCCTTATATACCTCCAATAATACCTATAAATAAACTCATGATAGATATGATCTGTGAGATGGTTGTATCATTATTTAGTATGGTCACTTCTGGAAATTTACCATCTAAAACAATTTGTTACAAATTTCTTCTTAAACAACAATGGCAGGGAACAGAGAAGTGAACATTCTTTTATTCTGGAACGCACGCTCAGTTAGATCTAACAAAGAAAGCTTACACCATTTCCTAAACACATACGACGTATGGTTTGCCGGAATTGCTGAAACTTGGCTTAAGCCTAGGGAACATTTCAGCGTTGTTGGCTATAATATTGAGCGAAATGAAAGAGCAGAAGGATATGGAGGAGTAGCAATACTAGTTAAAAGAAACATACATTACCGTAGCATAAAATAAGGAATGTCATAAATGGTATAGAAGGATGCACAATAAGAACCTGTGTTAACGGTATTGAGTCGACCATACTAGTAATATATCACCCTTTAAATGTAACTGTAAGCAGGTCATTAGCTCCTATGTGAAACAAGTTCCATGACCCGTAATTATAATGGGTGACATAAATGGACATAATCTGTTTTGGGGGAGTTAAAGAACAGACGCTGTTGAAGAATGATAATGGAGGTAGCAGATGAAGAGAAACTAGTTGCCCTTAATGATGGCTCTTACACAAGGATCTCAAACCAGGTGAACAGAAATCAGTTGTTGACTAGCGTCTACCCACTTCTCTCACACAACCCTGTGGACAACCATAAAGGGCACCAGTGAGTCGGACCACTTTCCCATTTATTTCTCCTCCCAATGTCGTTACACAGAACACCAAGGAAGAAACTCCACATACATTGTTGTTGTTGTGGCTTTAGCGCGCGTCGACAACGAGGTCATTAGTGCCCTAACAATGACCTCCACATACCGATGGAACATTAAGTGGACTGATACAAAAAAGCAGCAAGCACCAAATTCTCAAGCTTCGAGGAAATCGGTGATACACAGCATAACTATGAGAACATATTAAACAGAATAGAACAAGCAGCTCTTGCAACGATTCTAGAAAATCACCCAGTCAAACTAAATCGAAGAAGATCTACTACAGTTTGGTGGGATGTACAATGCACTGCAGCAGTGCAAGAACGCAAACAAGCTTTTAAAAATCTATCGGGACAGGCAACGGAGGAAAACTCTATTTTATTAAATAAGATTCAGGCTAGAGTTAAATGCTTCTTGAAAAGAAAAAAGCAACAAAAGTGGAAAGCATTCTGCGAAAACTTAAACCGAAACTCCTCCCCGACCACTGTTTGGAATGAGATCAGAAAATTGCATAAAGCTTCGAGCAACCGTTCCAACTCATATCACGACACAAGAGGTATTAGAGAAGACACTGAAGAAGATGATGCCACCATCAGTAATCAACAAGGTCTGCCTATGGGGAAATACACCCAATGAACAGATATTACATTCATTTAATTTGGTTGAGTTTGAAATGGCTGTTAGTAATAGTAGGAACACGTCACCTGGGCCAGACAACATTCATTATGCTATGCTCAAGTATCTACCAAGAAAAGGCAAGTTAGGACTTCTAAAAGTAATGAACAATGTTTGGTTATAACACATTCACATTGAATCTATGAAGACTATAAGTATAGTCCCTGTCATCAAACCAGGCAAGGACCCATGCGACCCAGCATCATATAAGACGATTTCTCTAATGTCTTAGAGTGCATGATTAGGCTCAGACTAGAGTGGCACGTGGAACACTATCTAAAACTTCCCCAATTTCAGTACAGTTTACGCAGAGGCCTTGGCACGTTTGCTGCTCTCGCTTACCTAGTCACTGAGGTAAAAGAGAGTTTGATGACCAACTACACAACCTGTGTGTTTACAGACCTGACTGGAGCATATGATAATGTAGTTCCAGAAAATCTGGTACAAAAGCTATGTTCAATGAATTTTCCGGAAACATTTTTACTAAACCTTTGGAACATTCTGCAGAATTGAGTCCTGATAATTACGACACCAACTGGCATAATTGGCCCCCGGAGTACAAGTTTTTGTCTCCCACAAGGCTCGATCCTGACACCACTCCTGTTTATCATATACTGTAGAGACATAGGTACAGCATTGTCATCAGGCACCTGGTTTATACAATATGCGGATGACCTCCAGGAATCTCCAGGAGACCTACCTCTGCCTTATCCAGACGTTAACTAAACTCAAGACTTAGCTAAAGGACAACGGACTCTAGATATCACCAGGAAAATCCACAGTAGGGTTCCATGTCAAATCAACTAACAGTCTGAACCTTGACCTCTCAGATTTGGATTAATTTTTTTTCAGGTAATGTACCACCAACACTAGTTTAAATTGAAATTTCAATTTTTCTGACTTTTTGGTTTTTGAGTTTCAAGGGTTTAAAAATTATAAAAAATGACTGTTTTTGATCGATTTATGATTGTTTTAAAATGCTGTAGCTCAAAAAACTATACAACCTAGAGAGCTCAAACTTGCACCATTGTTTTCCTCTAATAATTCCTTCAATTTGATATGTAACATGCCTATGCTACCTAATTCTGAAAATTTTAAAAATTACAAAATTTTTTTTTTTTAAATTTCCAAAATACGTCCCCTCAGATATTTTATGAAAATTATATGTGTTGTCCAGTCTAACTGACTACATGCATGCAAAATTTCAAGATGGGATCTCAATGGGTTCTTGTATAAAAAAATATTTGACTACCAAAATACACAGTAGTGAGGTGAAAGCATACTATTCTAGGCTATTTTATGCCAAGGTTTATTTATACATAATTCTAACAAACTTAAATTATTAAATTAGCCTTTTTATGTAACATTACCCTCTTATTGTTTGTTAATTCATTAAATGATATTTTAATGCCAGAATATATATATAAAAAAATAATAATTTAAGAATTTTAAGATGTATTATGACATTCACTTTTTATTATAAAAAACTTAAGATTTTCACATACATTAAAATATGTATGAAATAATCAAAGCAAAGATTAATGCTAGATTGGGCATTCACAACAATCAGATAAGAGTGCATCCTGTAGTGTAGAGAAACAAGTTGTAACTTGAAAGAAATGGCACAGTCTGTAGCCTGGTTCATGTCCCAACATGCACTGCATTGGAGATTGGATCCACTGAGCCCAGCCAGTTGTCTGGGTGACTCAGTAGAGTAAACACAAACTTATGAGTGCTCTATATTGTACTGTTTTTTAGTGTAAAGTTGTCCAAGTGATCTAGTATACAGCAGTGTAGTCTTAGTGTATGCCATGCCGTGTACGTGGTAATATATCAAACATCAAAAAATAAGAGTATTTACTACATTTATTTTTTCTAGAATTTTCCAAACAATAGAAATGTAGTTTTTTAAGTTGTATATATTTTTACTTTTTGATAGAAGATTTTCTTAACTTACAAAAATGACATCTCAAAAGAATTGGGCGATTATTTCTGCTAAATGTTGTAACCCTTTTAAAGTTGAACAACATAAGAAAGTCCGTGTACAATCACTAAGAAATGTAACAGACTGGATGTGCTCTCTAGACTTAGGAATCATTAGTGGCATGAAAATATGTGATGCATGTAGGAAAAAGATTAGTGACAAACACAAAACAGAAGATGAAGTTTTACCTTGTAGTAGTGAAAATTTAAATGATTCTTTTACTGATCCTCAATCTTCCTTAGAATATTTGAACAAGTCACTGGAACTAATGGGGAGTCACCACTAAAGAAGAAAGATTAATGTACCTAGGTATACAAAGAAAAAACTTGATAAAATAAGTCTAGCTTAGAAAAGAACTTACTACCAGAATCGAGCCAAGAAGAAGTTATTATTAAACATTCCGAAGATGAATCAGAGATGATTCAACAGTTAAAAGAAAAGTTTGCTCAAACAACAAAAAGAAGTGAAAAAATGATGATTTTGTCTATCTTACCTATGAGTTGGAGCTGTCAGAAAATAGAAGAAGAATTTGGAGTGACAAACTACATGGCCCGTGCAGTAAAATTGTTAGTAAAAGAAAAAGGAATTTTGTCAAATCCTAATCCTAAACCTGGAAGAACTCTAAATGAGAATATTGCTGACTCTGTAAAAGACTTCTACAATTCTGACGACGTTAGTAGAATGATGCCGGGAAAAAAGATTGTGTGACCATAAGAAATAAAGATGGAAAGATCCAGGTACAAAAGAGGCTAGTGTTGGCAAATTTGCAAGAAATATACCAATTATTTAAGGAAAAATTCCCAGCAAACAAAACTGGTTTTTCCAAGTTTTGCGAATTGAGACCAAAGAACTGTATCCTGGCTGGAAAAAGTGGCACACATACTGTCTGTGTGTGTACCTTACACCAAAACATTAAGCTAATGATGACTGGTGCTAAAATGCAAAATTTTGTTTTGGATGGAGATGAAACTGCTTTGAAATCTTATCATTCCTGCCTGGTCAAGATGATGTGCAGTCCACCATCTCAACATTGTTTTATGGATATTTGTAAAGAATGTCCTGGTGTCTCTAGACTTAAAGAGCTATTGCAAAGTTCAATGATGATATGATTGATGAAGTTACCTACAAAAAGTGGGTAACTGTAGATAGGTGTTTGATGGAAACTGTAGTAAAATGTACTGATGACTTTATTGATGAGTTTCTGGACACACTAACTAAGGTAAAAACTCATTCATTTATAGCTAATCAGCAGAAAGAATACTACAGCGAAATTAAGGACAATTTAACTGAAGGCCATGTAGTAGTCAACTGTGATTTTGCAGAAAACTACTCTTTCGTTGTACAAGATGAAATACAATCATTCCACTGGACTACCACCCAAGCTACACTGCATCCTTTCATCATATATTATAAATGGGAGGGGAAACTAAAACATCTGCAGTATGTCTTCATATCAGATTGCCTGGAACATAATACAGTCGCTTTCTATGTATTCCAGAAAAAACTGCTAGAAATCTTAAAGCAAACCTTGCCTTTTGCACTTAAAAAGATTACTTATTTTTCTGATGGCAGCTGCTGCACAATATAAAAATAAGAAAAACTTCCTTAATTTGTGTTTGCATAAAACTGATTTTGAAGTTGAAGCAGAGTGGGAGTTCTTTGCAACATCCCATGGCAAAAGTGCATGCGATGGCCTTGGCGGAACTGTTAAGCGGCTAGCTGCTAAAGCCAGCTTACAAAGGCCATATAACCAACAAATCTTAACACCCAAATCACTTTATGTATTTGCCATGGAAAACATAAAAAACATTGACTTTGAATATTGCACAACAGAAGACTATGAAGAGACCAAAGAATACTTACTTCCTCGGTTTAGTGAATCAAAAGCGGTTGTGGGAACACAAAAGTTTCACTCATATAAACCCCACACAGAGTGTCAAATTACTGTCAAGCCTTATCATTTTAGTCTTGATGGGTCTCTTGAATATGTGACAACAGTGAACCATATAACACCATCAGATATGGAAAATATTACTGCTGGTTTTGTGACTCTTGGTGGCTAGGATGCATTGAAGAAAAATACAATGACATGTACCGAATAAATTTTTTACACCCAAAAGGTCCAGCCCATTCTTTTTACTATCCACAACCAAGAGATTTATTAGATGTCCCAGGAAATACTCTTTTACAAACAGTGGATCCAACTACAGCTACGGGAAGAACCTACACTTTAAGTGCTAAAGAAATGAAGTTGTCTTCTCTTGCTTTGGAAAAATATCTTAAGAGATCAAAAAGAAGTGTTTAAATTATGTTAGGCCTACCCTCACTAAACACTTAATTGTGTAAATACTATGCGTATTAACTTTGTAAATACCAATTATTATTAGAAATACAGTTCTATCCACACAAATGTCAACAAGTTAATCTTTTTCCCAAGTGAAATTACTTTTGCCAATTTCTATTATAAGGAACTTGTAAATGATTACAACTAACACTAGAAAGCCAAGAAAAAGATAATCTCTGCCATTTAAAACTAAGGATGAAGGTGAGTGGCTTTATTCAAAATTTAACTTTTAGCATGTATATTACCAATTAAAATGTGTTCACTTCCTTCTGATGCATAGTTAAAAGAATCATGAAAATTAAATTAAAACAACATTATATCATTCAATGAATTAACAAAATAAGAGGGTAATGTTACATAAAAAGGCTAATTTAATAATTTAAGTTTATTAGAATTATGTAGGCCTACCTTGGTATAAATAGCCTAGAAATAGTATGCTTTTCACCTCACTACTGTGTATTTTGGTAGTCAAATATTTTTTTTACAAGAACCCATTGAGATCCCATCTTGAAATTTTGCATGCATGTAGTCAGTTAGACTGGACAACACATATAATTTTTATAAAAAATCCGAGGGTACGTATTTTGGAAATTTAAAAAAAAAATTTTGTAATTTTTAAAAATTTCAGAATTAGGTAGCATAGTCATGTTACATATCAAATTGAAGGAATTCTTAGAGGAAAACAATGGTGCAAGTTTGAGCTCTCTAGGTTGTATAGTTTTTGAGCTACAGCATTTTAAAACAATCATAAATCGATCAAAAACAGTCATTTTTTATTTTTAAACCCTTGAAACTCAAAAACCAAAAGTCAGAAAAATTTGAAATTTCAAATTTAAACTAGTGTTGGTGGGTACATTACATGAAAAAAAATTCATCCAAATCTGAGAGGTCAAGGTTCAAATCATATAGTAGAATTGGTT
>JARYHS010008886.1:0-12451 GCA_031002005.1 Vandiemenella viatica | reverse complement strand
CAAAATAGTTTAAGCTGTAGGTATTTAAATACAAAATGCAAAGTAGGTATTTTCAAAATACTTTTATTAAAATAAAATACATTTAGTGTTAATTTATTCTGTATGTTATTTATTTCATGGATTTTAAAACAACTATTTGTTCAAAAATCTCCCTATTAGGCCGCATTTCAACCGAACCACGTCAACTTTGAATACGATATCTCGAGAGCAAAAATTTTGTTCATTACTTTCAATTTGTCTCGTCGAATTGCATAAGAATCCATTATAAAATTTTGGTCCAGCGGTAATGATAGAACTGCGTTAAAAAAATCTTGCACATGTGTTGCTGCAATACTATCGTTGGCGGTGTAAATCATGGAGGAAGGAAATATATGGAGACGACGCAAGAGACCTTCACCCATGGAGGAAGGAAATCTCCTCCATGCCTTCACCACGCATTGAAGTGAAGCCGGGCGGAGGAGGAGTGGGGGGCTAGGCCGATCCCATACAGACGCGGGGTATATGTACAAAAACCTCAAGGGGACTCTAGGAGAAACGTAACGCCGCAATCTGGTGATGGATTATTATGTAACTCGATGAGACAAATAAAAATAAAGAATAAATTTTTTTGATATCATGCTTAGTTTTAGAGATATTCTGTCTCAAACGTGAAATGTTTTTGGTTGAAATTCAGAAGAAAATATTGGTCAAATTTGATGACGGATTCTTATTTAAAAAGATGAGACAAATAAAAAATAAAGAATAAAAATTTTCGATATCTCGCCTAGTTCTCGAGATATACTGTATCAAAAGTGAGGTGTCTTAAGTTGAAATGCAGAAGAAAAATTTAGCAAAAGTCAAATTTGATGATCGATTCTTATGTAACACGACGAGACAAATCGAAAATAAAGAATAAACTTTTTCGATATCTTGCTTAGTTTTCGGAATATACTGGGATTGGGTTGATATGCGGCCTGGACACACCCCTTTAAATCTCATTTTCAACACTCGTTAAAAAGTAATGCTAGTCTATTATGTGCAAAATAGCAAGGTATGCTGATTTTCTACACTACACCAACAAAAATTTAAGAACAAAGTCATCCCATTGAGAGCTATGACTAAATATTTATAGACAGGCATCGAAGTTTGTAATACCTACCGCCGACTTCAACAACGATAATTAGAATTCAACTTACTTATGAAATGATATTCCAGATTCTTTCATCTCTTGCCTATTTGTGCAACCGTATGCAACACAAGATGGCATTATAAAACACTTATACACATTACAAAATGAAATAATCATAGCATCTAACACAAGATGAACAATGTTTTTGTTTGGGATCGCAATATCGCCTCTGCCGCCACTGCGCATGGGCGAGAGTTTAGAGCCTGCTTCACAGATTTAATGTCACTTCTCCTCCATTAAGCAAACACCAAATTTTTTAGATGGATGAAATAGAACGATTTTCCCAAACATTATTTTTCTTGGTCTAGGCCGAATTTCAACCTAACCACGACCTCTATGACAAAACGAGACTGTTTAAGTTGATATGATCCCCGTGCCGATAATTTTTTGTGTCATTTTACAGTGCTGGCAACATTAAGCAGCTGTGCAGAAGTCTCATATTTCGGCATTTTTAACATAACATGTGGCAATTTTTCCGAAGAAGGAGAGTGTCAAAGGTGAAGAGGACATTTGGTGGAGGCAGGTACTTCAAATTTCAAAAGGTTAGTACCAGTTTCGGATTGGTGGAGAAAGAGGCAGATTACCCGCATTTCTACACACATCATGATCCGCGCGTGCAAAGCAGCGGGTAAATGCTAGTTACTTTATAAACCTGTACACCAACTACAAACCATCCCCTTCGCAACGTACCAACGGCAGGCGCCACAGTTTCCAGTCATGATTTTCCCAAATACTTCAAACGCCTTCTAAACAAACTTTGTGCAAGTACCTTCCTTCATGCAAGTAACGTTCTGTTTCAGTGATAAAGTCTTTTTCGGTTATGATTTAAACTTTTATAATACGCTTACTATCCAAAAATTTGCGAAACCTGCGAAAAAAAAGAGAGAATATGCGATGATACCAACAACAACTAGTTACAAAAAAAATTCGAAGTTATAATCTAACCTAAGAACCCTAATCTTACTGATACTCGCCTTAAACAACGTACTACATTTAACTCAACGAAATTGTAGTGTAAATCTTGACAGAAAATGATATATTACTTAGTCGCTGTATCTTTTACGAACAAGTAGAAATGATTTATTTTCGTTTTTCAGGCAATACATATGTTTTTTTGGGGAGTTTTTATTGCTGTGATTGTAGATTAGTATACTACACACTATTTACAAACCATATTTCCAACAATTTGTAGACAAATTCCGATAAACAAACCTGACGTTAGTTATGTACAGTGAGCGCTTGCTGGCACCATGGAGCATTCCTACCTCCATGGCTGGCACAAGACGTGACGAGTGTCGTTGGCCCCCTGGAGGAAAGAAATATAATTATGGAGAAGACGCAAGAGACCTTCACCACGCATTGAAGTGACGCCGGGAGGAGGAGGAGTGGGGGGGGGGGGAGGCTTGGCCGCACCCATACAGACAGGGGGTATATGTACAAAAACCACAATGGGACTCTAGGATAAACGTGACGCCAATCTAGTGATGGATTATTATTTAACTCGATGAGACAAATAAAAAATATTTTTTTTTTGATACCATGCTTAGTTTTCGAGATTTTTTCAAACGTGAAATGTTTTTGGTTAAAATTCAGAAGAAAAAAATGGTCAAAGTCAAATTTGATGACGGCTTCTTATTTAAAAAGATGAGACAAATAAAAAATAAAGAATAAAACTTTTCGATATCTCACCTAGTTCTCGAGGTATACTGTATCAAAAGTAAGGTGTCTTGAGTTGAAATGCAGAAGAAAAATTTAGCAAAAGTCAAATTTGATGATCGATTCTTATTTAACACGACGAGACAAATCGAAAATAAAGAATAAACTTTTTCGATATCTTGCTTAGTTTTCGGAATATACTGGGATTGGGTTGATATGCGGCCTGGACACACCCCTTTAAATCTCATTTTCAACACTCGTTAAAAAGTAATGCTAGTCTATTATGTGCAAAATAGCAAGGTATGCTGATTTTCTACACTACACCAACAAAAATTTAAGAACAAAGTCATCCCATTGAGAGCTATGACTAAATATTTATAGACAGGCATCGAAGTTTGTAATACCTACCGCCGACTTCAACAACGATAATTAGAATTCAACTTACTTATGAAATGATATTCCAGATTCTTTCATCTCTTGCCTATTTGTGCAACCGTATGCAACACAAGATGGCATTATAAAACACTTATACACATTACAAAATGAAATAATCATAGCATCTAACACAAGATGAACAATGTCTTTGTTTGGGATCGCAATATCGCCTCTGCCGCCACTGCGCATGGGCGAGAGTTTAGAGCCTGCTTCACAGATTTAATGTCACTTCTCCTCCATTAAGCAAACACCAAATTTTTTAGATGGATGAAGTAGAACGATTTTCCCAAACATTATTTTTCTTGGTCTAGGCCGAATTTCAACCTAACCACGACCTCTATGACTAAACGAGACTGTTTAAGTTGATATGATCCCCGTGCCGATAATTTTTGTGCCATTTTTACAGTGCTGGCAACATTAAGCAGCTGTGCAATCTCATATTTCGGCATTTTTAACATAACATGTGGCAATTTTTCCGAAGAAGGAGAGTGTCAAAGGTGAAGAGGACATTTGGTGGAGGCAGGTACTTCAAATTTCAAAAGGTTAGTACCAGTTTCGGATTGGTGGAGAAAGAGGCAGATTACCCGCATTTCTACACACATCATGATCCGCGCGTGCAAAGCAGCGGGTAAATGCTAGTTACTTTATAAACCTGTACACCAACTACAAACCATCCCCTTCGCAACGTACCAACGGCAGGCGCCACAGTTTCCAGTCATGATTTTCCCAAATACTTCAAACGCCTTCTAAACAAACTTTGTGCAAGTACCTTCCTTCATGCAAGTAACGTTCTGTTTCAGTGATAAAGTCTTTTTCGGTTATGATTTAAACTTTTATAATACGCTTACTATCCAAAAATTTGCGAAACCTGCGAAAAAAAAGAGAGAATATGCGATGATACCAACAACAACTAGTTACAAAAAAAATTCGAAGTTATAATCTAACCTAAGAACCCTAATCTTACTGATACTCGCCTTAAACAACGTACTACATTTAACTCAACGAAATTGTAGTGTAAATCTTGACAGAAAATGATATATTACTTAGTCGCTGTATCTTTTACGAACAAGTAGAAATGATTTATTTTCGTTTTTCAGGCAATACATATGTTTTTTTTGGGGAGTTTTTATTGCTGTGATTGTAGATTAGTATACTACACACTATTTACAAACCATATTTCCAACAATTTGTAGACAAATTCCGATAAACAAACCTGACGTTAGTTATGTACAGTGAGCGCTTGCTGGCACCATGGAGCATTCCTACCTCCATGGCTGGCACAAGACGTGACGAGTGTCGTTGGCCCCCTGGAGGAAAGAAATATAATTATGGAGAAGACGCAAGAGACCTTCACCACGCATTGAAGTGACGCCGGGAGGAGGAGGAGTGGGGGGGGGGGGCTTGGCCGCACCCATACAGACAGGGGGTATATATACAAAAACCACAATGGGACTCTAGGATAAACGTGACGCCGCAATCTGGTGATGGATTATTATTTAACTCGATGAGACAAATAAAAAAATATTTTTTTTGATACCATGCTTAGTTTTCGAGATTTTTTCAAACGTGAAATGTTTTTGGTTAAAATTCAGAAGAAAAAAATGGTCAAAGTCAAATTTGATGACGGCTTCTTATTTAAAAAGATGAGACAAATAAAAAATAAAGAATAAAACTTTTCGATATCTCACCTAGTTCTCGAGGTATACTGTATCAAAAGTAAGGTGTCTTGAGTTGAAATGCAGAAGAAAAATTTAGCAAAAGTCAAATTTGATGATCGATTCTTATGTAACACGACAAGACAAATCGAAAATAAAGAAATTTTTCGATATCGTGCTTAGTTTTCGGGATATACTGTCTCCAAATTGAGGGGATCGGGTTGGGATGCGGCCTGGAACAAAAATTAATTCTGCAAATCCACAATGAATTTACATGGTGGACATGCAGGCTGGATATTTCAGTTTTTTTACTACCACTTGTGGTTAGATTGAAATACGGCCTAGACCAGAATAAAATAGTTATCTTGTTACCATACATCGTAAGCATAATTGGGAATACCTGGAACTAGTTTATATCGCGATACACGTTTTGTCACTAACTTAGTTCTCATGAAATTACTAACAGTAATAGATAAATTCTTTGTCCCTTATGGAACAACAAAACTATTCTGGTACAGACTGCATTTAGACCTAACCACAATCTCCATTAAATTGCCGCTTCAGAATCAAACTATGTAGATACACCCACACACGCATATTTGAATTGCAAACTGTATTTGCGGTAACAACATCGTTTGCTTCCTCAAGATTCCTAGATTGCACAGCAAAGTTTAACACATTTAATTTCATCATACACTGTCAGTAAAAACTGCAACGTGACGAAAGAAAGCGCAATACTAAATTCACTGAATCGCGATGTAAATATCACTCCTTTAAATCTCATTTTCAACACTCGTTAAAAGTAATGCTAGTCTATTATGTGCAAAATAGCAAGGTATGCTGATTTTCTACACTACACCAACAAAAATTTGAGAACAAAGTCATCCCATTGAGAACTATGATTAAATATTTATACACAGGCACCAAAGTTTGCAATTCCTACTGCACAGTCAGTGGCGTAGCTAGCGTGGGTGACACCCGGGGCGGATATCGATGGTGTCACCCCTCGAAAATTTAAATTAAAATTAAGTAAAATATAATATCTTGTAAGTGTAAAATATCATATCAATAAAATATAATTAAATAAACATTTATTGTTATTAAAATTATGATTAATAAAATTGTAATATTAACTTCATTTTAAAAAAACACAGTAAATTAAAAACAATCTTCTCTTTTTAGCTTTAACAGTTGCAAAACTCGTAAATCACATCTTCAAAATTATCAATTTTGGTTACTTCATGTTCAAAAGTCAATATGGCAAGATTTTAGCCAGTTGTTGTTCACCGGTGATCGAAAGTGGTTTTAGAGAGGCCTCTGGAGATCGGGTCTCAGTTCGACACTCGGCCGTCATTGGATTGGTTTCTGTTTTGACGGTGCGGATCAGTATCGGCCTGCTAGATGTGGAGAAGCGCATCGAGAGAGTTCGGAAATTTACCTTCCCTTACGACTAAATGTTGTTTTCATGTTATTATTTGCCTTAAAAAAGTTTTTTTTTTTATCAATGTTCATCAGATGTTCGTAAAATGTAGGAAAAGTCCTAGCATCTTCGCATTAAAAAAATCAGAGCTTTGCCAGAGTTGAAGACCAATTTTACTACCAACAAAAATTGCAGCCGAAATCCGCATTTGTAACCGAACCTCCCACACCCGAATAGCATGCCATAACCAGACGCAAGACTAATCTAGAAGTACTGAAAAATATGTATTCAAACACATAAAAGTGGATTCGTGTCTTTTGATAACAAAAATATATGGTATAGAAAAAGAATATGTTTATTTTATCATGTTTGAAAACTTATTTTTCATCACACCTATATTCGGACTGGTGACTCAAATGATTACTGCATGCGATTTGAAAACTGTAGGTGAGGGTTCAAATCCCGGTCTCGCCTGTAATTTTTGCGGGCCTTAAAACTGACTTTTACCAATGGCAAAGCTTTTATCTTTTAAGGCGAAGGACGCTCGGTGGTTTGAATTTCACTTTAATCTGTAGGTCTTCTTTTCAAGTTAGGTGACTACGATATAGGTGCACTGCGAGTTTCCAAATAAGAAACTCTGTGGCTAGAACATTGAGATAACATGAAATTATTATTTTTACTATACACAATCTTTACGACTTATATTTAAATTAAAATATGTTATAATCTCGTTCTTCACTAACAAAAAGTATTGAGTGAATCGATAAGAACGTCAGACAAAACAAACACGTCAAGTGCGAGTGATTGACATTTCATTGAGATTGCGTTGATACTGTTAATACTGCGCTGGGATACTATTTTTGTACATCAAATATCAACCAGTTAGGTGATTACGTGAGTCAGATAAATAAGTATTTGGGCGCCACTGAAAAATTCTATCACCCTTATCTTGCCCAATCTGACATCAATGTCACCCCAGAAAACAGTAATACAATACTGGCAAGCCAGTATTGCGTTGCTGTTTCTTAGGATGACATTGATGTCAGATTGTGCAAGATAATAGTGATAGAATTTTTCAGCGGCGGCCAATTTATTGTCAAAGTGTGTACATTCGTACCAAAACTGTGCAAAATAAAGTACAGTACTCTATTATAAAGTAGGGTGTCAAACCTACGTGTCTTCCCCAACACTGATTCCCTGAAACAATCACTTGTAAACGTTAAAGGAGACTAAAGACCGGGTAGGAACACGGGCGAGCTATGGAAAAGTGTGGACGCGAGGGGGCGAGCCGTCACTCGGCCGGCTGTCGTTGCCGTTACGGTACAGGCCAGTATTGGCAAAGTGCAGTTCGACCTTTACACTTAGCAACTGATACACCAACTGGTGCAAATTAAAATCCCAGCACCCAGACGGTGTTGTGATAAACGAATGAAATTTGGCCCCAAATATGCCCGCATGAAGAGTTTAAATGATTTAACATTATAAGTTTTACATGTAATAATGTGAGAATTACGGTGCTATATATTATTTAAATTGTATTATTATTATTTTTTATTTTTTTATTTTTTTTTAGCGTATAAGTGGCGAACAGTGTGGTGTCACATTTCACGTAGTTGCCCACAAGTTTTTGTTGTCTAAGTATGCCAAGGCGAAGAGTGACAACTCTCTACACCCAAATGTTTAACAGTGAGAGAGGTCGGAGAATTGACGTGTTCTGAAAGGGTGCATCATTTCGTGAAATCTCCCAGAACGATTTGCCGCAGTGCAATGTCAGTATACAGACTTGTTATACAGTGATTGAAAAAAGCTCTAATACTCCTAGAGCAGGCACAGGTCCATACAAAAGGATAACAGCACGTGAAGACTGCCAAATGGTGTGGGTGGCTGTTGCTGGCAGATGGTTGACTGCAGGCCAGATCCAAGTAGTGGTTACACAGTCACACCCCGCCTCCGCCCCTCCCCGGATGATTGTAAACTAATTTCTTGAAGCTGGTACACTCTCTGGCCCCTGTGCATTGTGTCCCATTAATTCTAATTTCATTGCCATCATCATCTACTCTGGTATAATGCGAAACACAAATGGACATGTGAATGGTGTACATTTGTGTTTAGAGGACGAGTCTCGATTCTGTCTGTGGCAAAGTGATAATCGACGACATGTTCACAGGCGTAGTGGAGGAACGGCTTATCTGCTGTGATTTCAGAACCTCACGCAAGTGCCGTCACCGGGGTCATGTTTTGGTGGCAATCAGTTTCGATAGCATGACTGAGTCGGCTGTTGTTGAAGGCAATGACAGCCCATCACTATGTGGACGGGTACTGCATCTTATTGTGATACCCTACATGTTCAACATCCGAATCGTATTTTCCAACGAGACGGTGCCCGTCCTCACATTGCGGCCATCGTCACACAAGCCTTGCAAGGAGTTTCGATCACAATATGGACAGCACGGTTCCCAGATTTGTCCCAAATAGAGCATTTCTAGGATACCAGAAGTAGACACTTTAGATCACATGGTCACCCAGCACAAACTCTGCAACAACTGACTGCAAAAGACATGCACGCGTAGTGAGACATACACCAAGAAGACATCCGAACAACTTGTTGTGTCAATATCGGCAAGGATCCACGAATGTATTGGTGCTCAAGTTGGGCGCATTTCTCACTGACAACTGTAAAAGGTAATAACTTAGCCTGAATCCATTTCCATTTGTTATTATTTCTTTTAGGTATGGCCCTGGATATATTTTCAAAGTTTTCCTAAAATTCTACCATTCATGTATGCGTGTTGTGATTTTAATTTCCGCCAGTGTAACTATAGGGCGACCATAAGATTTCGCTATAAAATTTAAAAAGTCGAAAGCTACCCATTTGTTATTGAAACGTTAACATAGGCTGTATTTAAATGACTTCACAACCTCGGGTATTTGGAGGACCAAGGGATATTGAGAGGAAAGTTAACAGAAGTGGCCTTGATCCAAGTAGAAGCAATTCCAGACCCAGATGGGATCCCATTGGAGCAAACCCAGGATCCGGGTCCCACAAGTTGTGAGACCCTGGGGGATACAGTATAGTCAGAAAAGCAACTCTACATTAAGTTCCTTCATAAAAATAGAGGAATAAATAAAATATAAAATCAAATAAAAAAAAAACAAAACGGTCAGGTAATAAAGAACATGCCTTTGAGATATCTGCCGCCTTTACATGAAGTACTTAATAAGTGAAGTATTTTACTACCCGTCTAAGAAATAAGTAGCTACAGACTCCTAAATATGATATGTATCGAGGCCCATCTCCATGTGTAAATTTTATATTTCTAGCACCGCTCATTAGCGTATAAATAAAGAGGTAAACGGCTCAAATGTTCGTTCAGTTTATGATTAAAGCTCAATTTTTGTTCAGGAACAGAAGTTCGACATCCTGTCGATTTAAGGAACCCATAAGAATGTAGGTACGTGTATTCGACAAAGAGGTTACCCATAATAGAAATCTTCTTCTGTAAATTTATGATGGAAAATTTGATCGCGATCATATTTGTATATTCTCAATCAGTAGAAAGCATATCAAACTTACATGAAACTAGAGTTAAAGTGCTTAGGGGGCATCCATAAATTACGTGAGGTGAAATAGGGGGGGGTGCAGCGAAATCTCACCAATTCTCACGTGAATTTTTTAAAATTGTGTTGGACTGTAGAGCTAAAAAAAAAAAAAGTGTTTACAAATGACGCGAATGTCGATTTTAGGGGGGTATTTCGTCGAAAAGTGTGGGTGTAACCGGCTTTGGGAGGGTGTGAGATCTAAAAAAAAAGGTCTCAAAAATTTGCGAGGGCGATCCGTAGGGGGAGGGGGGGGGGGTCTGACGGGACCAGATCTCACAAAGTCTCTCACCAGAGGGGGGGGGGGGTCCGAAAATTCGGAAAAACACTCACGTAATTTATGGATGTCCCCTTACTAATGTTACGATTTTCGTTAGCAAGATACGCGGTTCCGACTGTTTTAAACACATGCCTTACAAAAAACTGATTACCGACAGACGATAACACTTGGACTCGTCCGGATTGACTTGAAACCTGACCGTATTGCTAGTTTAATGCAGTTTTCCGAATCATTTTATTTGCATAAATTCGAACATGATATGATTTCATGTCGAGTATACGGTGCACTGTCGACAAAAGGAAGGTACGCAGAGTGTATATCCGATAACACGAAATGTACTCAATTCGAATCTGTCAGATGATAAATTCAAAAATTACTAGAAAATACTTAAAGTCACTTGTGCATCTTAGCTAGAAAGCTAATAGAATTCTAAAAAAGCAAAACAATTTTGAAGCCTAGACTACGCTTATTCCAGCATACCCTTGGTTGCTTTTTTTTCATTTTCCAAAGGAAAATCTATCATTTTTCTTGAAATAATTTCGAGGAATTACAATTTAACTGCCTAATTACCATGATTTTAACAATTTTAGATATATCCTTTATTTTAAAACTTCCTCTCTTAATACAAGAAAACTTATATCCACCGCCGCTTGTAACAAACCAAACAACTGTGACGGACGGCAAGCACAACGAGTTCCTGTGATTGTTGGAGCAACCGAGCTATGCTCTATTGTTTAAGCGTGCGGTGTAGCCAATAATACTGTATTATTATACTCTACTGGATCGTATTTGAAAAAGCGATAGATCAACTTAAAAAGAAATATTCAGAACATTAAAGGTAGACGTGTTTTCGACACCAAAGGATAAAAGAAGTCTATCAAAAATATATATATATAAATTTTGTATCACACCTAATTTCAATTAGTATTTTCGAAATGCGGGTGTCACCCCCAAACGGGTGACACCCGGGGCGGACCGCCCCACCGCCCCCCCCTAGCTACGCCACTGTGCACAGTTCAAGAACTATAATTAGAATGCAACTTACTTATGAAATGATATTCCAGGTTCTTTCCACTCTTACCTATTTGTGTAACCATATGCAATACAAGATGGCATTATAAAAAACTTAGACACATTACAAAATGAAATAATCACAGCATCAAACAAAATGTGAACTTTGCATTTGTATGGGTTCGCAATATGGCCGGCGACACAGATTTAACATCACTTCTCCTCCATATATTTCCTTCCTCCATGGTTGGCCCGCGCCCTACAGCAAAGGAGCGTTTGGGGGCTTTTAAATACTTTAACGTTGAATTTTATATAAAATAAGTACATTCGTCAAAAAATTAATAGTACCCATTGAATAACGTTTATCGGTAAACTATTTAAAACCATTTTTAAAAAATAGTCAAGTAGCCATTTTCCCACCTACTTTAAAATATATTTTTTTGACGGCTCCATGTTAGTTTGTGATCCAAGTAGAGTCCTAGTTGTTACCTGACGCTTTCTATGGGCAAGGTATATGCCAGCCGTATTGTTCGTTCACCGAGTATGCAACACTTCCTTGAAAGCACCATGACAGTAGATTTGGATACTGAGAGTGTAAGTCCGCATTCAGATGTCCATATGGTAACGCTATTGCAACATCGGATAACCATTGATAGGTTAAATACAAGGAAGGGGACATGGATAACATGCAGATATCATCAACATACTGTAATACTTTAATGTACGCGGTAAAGATTTTTTTCAAGGTTGGCGGAGTAAATGGCTATAATAGTGGACTGAGAATTGATCTTTGAGGTATGCCCTTCGATAGTATTCTAGAGTATTATCTTGCTTTCTTATATATATGTGGTACGTTGACGAGAGATGTAGATAGTTTGACTATTACAGTGCTGGGGTGCCTATTTCTTGTAACTTTTTGAGCAGTACAGTTGTCACCACATTATCCGGATACATATAAGAATATATACAAGACTTTGTCTCTATAATTTCTTATTTCTATAATGTACCAGTGGACAGACGATCTATAATACATCTCAACCTCACAGCTATGCTTGTATATGATCAGCTGTGATGAACAACATTAGTCATGTGGAAATTAACATAGAATTTCACAATACCATTTTTTTGCTCAGGGAAAAACCTACATTAAGTTTGTGCAATGTGCACCAACAACGTAATTCTTCAGGACAAAGATAACTTGTAATTCAATACATTGTTGGTATTAGACA
>JARYHS010008885.1:0-10985 GCA_031002005.1 Vandiemenella viatica | reverse complement strand
GCGTACATGGTTTTAAACTTTTCCTTCGCTACGCTAACCTCCTTTCACGTTTGAATGGTGGAACTGATCGCCCTGAGCTTCGGATCACTATTTAGACATTACGTATGGCGATTACAGCGCCATCTGTTAGCAGCTTTTGTAACTATTATTTCAAACTGCTGTATACACTTCTTACAGCTGTCACGATAAACATACCGTTTACTGCATTCCTCTATCGATCTTTGTTTTCGAGATATTTAATTTTGAAATCAGGGAGTCCTTTTCTGGACACCCTGTATGAAACTCTTCACAGTTGCTGAAAAACAGCTCGGGAGTGCAAGGGGATATTCTCCACCGCCCCGAAACTAGTACTGACCTGTTGAATTTTTTTTGTCTGCTTCATTATAATGTCCTCTTCACATTTTTGCACTCTCCTTTCTCTAAAAAGTCGCCACGAATAAATTAAAAATACTGAAATATGATGCGCAGCTATTAGCTGCCGCAGGCGCTTAAAAACAATTACAATCATTTGAAATGAAGGTTAAATCTTTGTTGTAATATTTTCTCGCCGTTTTAGATACATTTCGTTGTAAAACGTCGCACGAAATTAAGAGATAGAATTTTTTTTATCCAAGATGCAGTACAACAAGGCTCGCAATCTTAGAATCGATACAAGCGGTCAGAGATAATCGATTGCTTCCGTTTCTGAGATGGATGCCGCAGAACGATTTTCCTGTAAACTTTTTATTCTTGGTCCAGACCGAATTTCAACCTAACCACGATCACTATGACTAAATGAACCCGTTTAGGTTGATATGATCCCTGCACCGATAATTTTTGTTTCATTTTTGCATTGTTGCTACTTGCTAACATTTCGCGGTTGCGGAGCGTCTCACATTTCGGCATTTTTAATTTAGTTCGTGGCGACTTCTCCGAGAAAGGAGAGTTCAAAACGTGAAGAGGACATTATAACGAAGCAGTTAAAAGAAATTTCAACAGGTCAGTACCAATTTCGGGGCGGTGGAGAAAATCCCCTTCCACCCCAGCTCGGAATTGGAGAAAGAGTGCCAGCTCTGGTAACAGTAGGGTTGCCAGATGGCAGGGAAATCCGGGATTTCCCCGGAATTTTGTGTCTGGTCCCGTGTTCAGGAATTAAGTTTTTCTGTCCCGGAATTCACAAATACTATTCCTTCCCCCCAAACTTAAGATATTACGGGGGCCACGAGACCAAGCCACGCTCGCAGCGGGAGATAGAGGACCAGAGACAATGTTATATAGACTGTTCAACTCAAGGAGGAAGGAAACTGATAGCGTCACTATGTTGGACATTTATCGAGCAATGCGAAGTCTTTTTGGCCAATTAAAAAGCAGTTTGGCTGATAGTTTTTTTGGAAGTAAAGTCAGAGGAGTTTTCAGAAACCTCACCGAAGACCAGAAAAGTAAATTTAAATCACAGGCACACATTTTCATACAAAGGGCAATAAAATATTTGGAGGAGAGGTATGATTTTGGGCTTGATGGAATTTACAAAAAGTTTGAATTTATGTTTCATAAATCAGAGAAATTGAAATTGACACTTGAAATACCCTCTGAATTTCCTGCGATATTGAAAATTGAAGATGCTGTTAACATTGATTCCCTTTATACAGAGTTCACATGTCTGAAAGCTGTCTTTGATGTCCTTCCAAAAGATTTGCAAAACGATAATAGGTGGGCCTATTTCTTGAGACAAACGTTTCTAATGATTTTGTAAATTTAAAGAAAATAGTTGGTTTCGTTTTGTCAATTCCAACAAGCAACGCCTATTGCGAGAGAATTTTTAGCCTGTTGAACAATTTACGGACTAAAGAGCTAAACAGAATGTCCATGAACTTATTCGAGGCTGAACTGAAAATTCGAATCAATTTTGAAGTCTTTCTCAGAAATTTTATCAGTTTTGCAGAGCAGCGACGGTGAAAATGGCAAAATGTAGTGATAAATATTTTAAAAAAAGCTAATTAAGATTCATTTTGATTAATGTAGATTTCGGTTTAACAAAAGAGACATGGTCAATTTTTGTCTATTGTTGATTTTCTACCGACGATTGATTAATAACCCTAAAATAAATATTCAGTTTTTGTTTTAAGTTTAGTATTTTTGTTTTGATTGATAATACCAAATATTGACTTTCTACAAAAGAGGTGCTTAATTTTTGTTTTAAGGTACCGGTATTTAAAAGGTATTACTTAATAAGGATTTTCAACGAAAGTTGATTTAATAATCTTATATATATAGCATAATTTTTACTTAAAATACAAATTTTGTTATTAATTTGAATTTTTGTTCACTCTTTAAACATACCAACAAAATTTCTTTTTAATTCCAGAAATGTCCTGGAAATTATAATCCTATATCTGGCAACCATAGGTAACAGACAGATAGAGAAGTTGATTCTCAGACTTGAAAAATTCCTATTATTAACCCAGTCAGGTGCCGAAGAAAGTAAAGATTTTTTGAGTATGAGCCGTAAATGAGATAGCAACGGATCCAGAAGGATTGTTTACAATGAACGTGTTTTAGCATATGATCGATACAATAGAGAATGTGTTTGTCACTCTATTAGCACAACTTTTCAAGGGCATAGCCAGGATCTTCAGAGTGGAGCAAAAACAATAAAAAATACTTGTTGAAAATGGTTTTACCTGGAGGAAAAAAATAGATGCATTCAACCTGTTTAAGCATTAGTCTACGAAAAGTCTGTAAAAATTTTGGTAAGGTTTATTTTTCGGTATTAAAAGTGGGAATTTTAATTTTCATGTATTATTATTTTTATATTATATATTTCAAAAAATTGTTAAAAACTGTGAATTTGACGTGTAAGTGAAGTGAGCATTGTGTTCGCCGCAGTAGCTTAAATAAACCTTTTCAGACATATAGTATTCCATTCTACTATTGCTTTTCATTCATACCGCTGCTATCCTATACTAATCTTTCCGAGGTTTGAGTTATTATCATATATAAAGACTCCGAATCCAACGAAAACTGTTATTTTGGATAAAAGTAGATGGATAATACATTATTTCAAATTTATCCTAAACAGTTCAGTAGTTTCGACGTAAAACAGTAAAAACTGTATGTTATCTTCAGTATATCTATATGGACACCTTTATCATGAATAAGCGATTGCTCATTTGGGGCGCCACGATGAGATCTCGCACCACCTGAAAAACTTGCTAGGGTCGCCTCTGTATCTGTTTAGGATGGAATAAAAAAACAGGCCATGCTGATAGTGTAAAATAAATCTACTCTATAAATTTGATAAAGCCATTTACAGTACTGAATAAAGTAGAAACGATTACGGTGGATAAAAAAGTGACTTGCTTATTGGAAGAATTTTTTGAAGGTAGTAAACCAAGACTTTCGGTATTAAAGACATTCTTAAATGGATGTAAGAGAAAACGAGTGTGCTCATGGTAATGTGTTGGAAATATTGTTACTAATCATTCTAATGAAGTTAGTTAATTTGCTTTAATTTTAACTCCTTGTTTAGATGTTTCAAGTCCATACTGCATTGCGGCCTTTTAACTCTGAGTATTCTCTTCTTACCAGCCTCTTTAACATACTAAGTTTCCTATTGTAGTACGAAGGTCCCGTACTTTATTTTCAGTTTTCTAAAAAGTATTTCTTCCTACATTCTTATTATCTACTCAAACTGTTCCCACTATTCCGCTGCAGATGTGCTTTGCTTTCCTATACTGAACCTTCATATTTTGATTATGTAATTTTTGGCTTTTTATATCAATATTTATTACCATCTTCAATTTGGACCACTGGTTTACTGAACCTTCCAATATCAATCAGAGCTGTTTCATGATCATTTATTGCTTCTGTTACTGTTATAGGCCTACATAGAGATCAGCAAGCTCAACAAACATATTAGATTTTGCTATATTCTTTATTTTGTGTAACAAATACAAGAGTTGGATGGCGTGCAAAGAAGGGCTGCTAGATTTGACTCTGGAAATTACTTGAGAACGATAAAGGGGCTGGGATGGGATTCACTGGAAGACAGGAGGAGGGAGAACAGAATGTTGTGAGTGCAGCAAGCATATATTGATGATCAGGCGTGGAAGCTATTGGTGGAAGAATTAAGAGAAGTACATCGAAGGGAAAAGATTTAATCTAATTTAATTGCGATGGAGCACACGCTCCGGTGGAAATTTCCTGTCATCTAAATACCACTTTTTAAAATTATTTATCTAATTATCATATACAATTAGAGTGTTAAATTCCTCCCGCTTCTACTTTAGCGATTTAAGAATTTGATTTTTAAATTCCTTGAGCGTTTTTAGTAAATTATTCATCACTTCACTTGGTAATTTGTTCCAATCCCTGACACCCTTACCTACAAAAGAAAATTTTCCCACCATGACCATGATCACAAGCTGGCAGTCGATTTCAATATTAAGGATGTGTGGAAATTTTCTTTCTTAGTTAAGGGATGAGAAATTAGATGGGATTTAATGAATCATTTATCATAAATGGCGACAGAATCGCCGAGGGTTTCCTGTATTGCAACAAGATCAATGTTGTTATTTTCTAAAATTCTTGATATATACTGGCATTTACTATGACTTATTTTTTCTATATTTATATGGCAGATTCGAACCAAGGGCCCGAGGTCTCTAGTCAAATGGTCCTTATAAAGTTTTCTGTCGTTATTATGACTTCACGACATGAATTAACATACTCTGAACTTGGAATGGAGGTTGGCGCTAGACGTAGGGGGAATTTCATTTCGGAAACTGTTGTGGTCGAATGTTTTGTTAAAATCCACGAATAAAATACTCATTTTCTGATTGGTGCAGTTTAAGCTGCAGTTATATCGCAAATATTTGTTGATTTGGCATTTAAAGGAAAGGAACACATCTGAAGCAAATTGCCCCAAATAACAAAATTTGAGAACAATTTGGAACTTTTAAATGTTTGAAACACCATCTAACAAATTTGGAATAAAAAGACGCATTTCAAAATCCTAAATTACAGCAGGTTATTAGGGTTAATCAAACAGGTTTTAATCAAAATAAAAGTCAAAGCCACTCCAGATTTAAAGCATATAAAGTTATGGCAAGACTATTTCTTACTTATTGTTCAGAAGCCTGGACAACAAAATCACAAGAGGAGCGACGATTAAGTTGTATAGATATTAATTTCCTGAAAAGACTTGTAGGACGTCAAGAATAATAACAAAAAAATAATAAATTAATTAAAAGTAACATCATTGATTAAACATACACAGAAGTATATGATTTTAACATGTAGAATGATTGCGTAATACAGGAATACCGCGGATAATACCACGTTATACATTTGAAATGTGGTGCTATAGAAGAATGATGAGAATTAAGTGGATAGACAAAGTAAGAAATGAACGAGTTTTGGAAAAGATGAGCGAGGAAAGAAGTTTGTGGAAGAAGCTTATGGAAAGAAGAGACAGGCTGGTAAGACATATTTTGAGACATGCTGGTTTGTTTAATTTGCTGGTGGAGGGAACGTCTAAGGTAAGAGTTGTAGAGGAAGGCAGATATTAGAATATATGAAGCAGATAATTGAGGACGAGGGCTGTAAGGGATATGTAGAGATGAAGCGATTAGCACAAGATGGGAAGGGATGGAGGATTGTATCAAGCCAATCGAAAGACTGATTACAGAAAAACAAATTTCTGAAAGGAAAACGAAGGTCTGGAAGAAAAGGTACAAGATGGAGGCCACTACACCTAATACTGGAAGATGACTGTAATATTTTTTTTTATGTATATGTGCATTACTTTTCTAATATTGCCAACACAAGTCTGGTATCCTCCAAGTTTTTGGCTATATTCCCGAGTCCTGTCGCTGTAGATCAACAGAATATTTCATGAGTTTAATTCTTATATCATTTCAGTTGGTGCTGAAAACATAACTACAATGTCACTATACATTTTCACTGATGCGTGTTTCATCAGATCCCAATAGGATACTGCCTTTTTTTTTTTTTTTTTGTAACTGCTTTACGTCTCTTTTTAACATCGAGGTCTTTAGAGACGGGAAAGGATGGGGGGCAATGATGGGGGCAAGGAATTCGGCCATGACCTTTTTAAGGAATCATCCCGGCATTTGCCTGGAGTGATTTGGGGAAACCATGGAAAACCCAAATCTGGATGCCCGGACGGGGATTCAAACCGCCGTCCTCCCGAATGCGAGGCGAGAACGGTAGGATACTGCTGCTGGGCTGTCGAGACAAGGCAATTTCTTGCACGGACTTCCCTTAATCGCCTTCACCAGTTCCTAAAGTGTTATTTGCTCTCTCACCATTGCATTTTCTTGTCCTGGTTTATGCAAAGTAGCAAGTTATTAATTTTATCAGCATCAGATATTTTTATCTATTTCCTTCTTTAGTTTTTAACTCAGTAATTAACTTTACTTTTTAGTAGTATCTTTCTTTTACTAGGTGAAATGTTGAATTGAAATAAATTTTGCTCTTTTTTATGTCTTAGTTGTTTTGTTCTTGTAACGCTGAACTTGATTTTTTTTCTGAATATTCTTAACGTTGCTATATTATTCCTCGTTATTTATACCTGACAAAAACAACACTGAAATTTATGATCCAGAATTCACCACTTTTTTTGTATGAGACATTCAACAAAAAACATTCCACAGATTTTTAAATATATTTCGCCCATAGATCATGTGTGACTCGAAGTTGTGACGAAAAGTAAATATTTGATATTAAACAACCCCAGGGAATCGAAAAAAAGACAAATGGACATAATCGGTTTTTTGAGGGTATTTTAATTTAAACAGAGATTTGTGCCCTAAATGATCCACTGCAGTCGGAATCTTCTTTAATTGTTGAAATAATTCTATTTCTTTCAGCGTCACCAGTCAAGAAATCGATATCGTAGCAAAAGAAAGTGTTTTGCTGGGTTGAAGAATTTTTAAAAGGCAGAAAAACAAAAAGTTAAGGTAGGAAATGAAGTATCAAAAGAAGTGGAAACAAAAATGAGTGTGTCAAGGGTAGTGTATTGGGATCATTACTATTCATTATTCTAATGAATAATTGTGTTGATTGTTTACTATCTGAAATTAGATTGTTTGCAGATGACAAAATGCTATATAAAAGGATCAGAATGGTTGAAGATTGTAAACAGTTGCAGGGTGATTTGGAGAGGATATCTAGTTGGGTTGGTAAACACGGGATGAAGATAAATACAAAGAAGAGTCAGCTTATTAGATAAACAAATAAAAAACTAAAGGTTGATTATGATTATAAGGTGATGAAATAATTGCTTGGAAGAATTGAAATGTAAATATCTTGGCATTACATTTGATAACAAGCTTAACTGGGCAGGACACATCGGACAGGCAGTAGGAAAAGGTTTCAAAATTCTGCACTTGTTGGAGAGAGTGGTGAGGGGATGTACGAGGGAAGTAAAGGAATTGGGTTACAAAACTTTGGTGAGACCATTATTTGAATATCGTAGTGTAGTATTGGAGCCACATTTTGAGTATCAAATACAGGAGTTGGAGAAGGTACAAAGAAGGGCTGCTAGATTGGTTTCTGGAAATTATCGCAGAATGCAATCAGTGACAGATATGATAAAGGAGCTGGAATGGGATTCATTGCAAGACAGGAGGAGGATGAGGAGGGTCATGGGAGTGTACAGGGCGTATACTGGCGATGAGGCATGGAAATATATTGCAGTAGGTATGAAAAGTAGTTCATGGAAGGGAAAAGATGACCATGACCACAAGCTGGCACTCAATTTCTGGCACAAGGGTGTGGGAAGATTTTCTTTTTCAGGTAAGGGTGTGAAAGATTGGAATGAGTTACCAAGGGGAATGATGAATAATTTACCAAAATCGTTGAAAGAATTTAAAGTTAAAATTTGTAGAGGGTAAATGTAGGTGGATGCAGGAAAGGGGGAAGATGGGTGTGTCGGGAAATTGCCACCGGAGCGCGTGCTCCATTGCAATTTGAATTAAATATAATATTCAAAATGAGGTTTGCAAAAAATTGAATATAATATATCTGTAAGCACCATAATAAAAGCCTTAGCGAATATCCTAAACACAAAAATAGTAGTATTAAAATGAAAGTGTAAAAAAAGCACAGAATATACAATCATGACATTATTAATTTTATAAGCTTCAAATCGATGGCATGATGAGTCAGATTACTTAACATGTTGTGTGTCTGGAGTGGGGGTCACAGTTTGGCAGTGTGAGCTATCCAGGGCCGTTAATTGGGTGGAGTGAAACTGGATGCGTGGAGTAACGTTGGGGCGATGATCACTTTACCAGCGTATATGGCGTCGTCGTTGCGGGCGAAATTGCGTCAGGCTTCATCGGTTTTAACGCAGCTGCGTTTAATCGGGGCAGCTTAGCATTGCCTACATGGAATAATGCAAAACTCTGACGCAAGTGACTACCATGCAACTATGTGTGACATGTTGGAAGCGGCGCCAGTTCTTCGGCCGCCGGCCACTCGTGATCCTCTTCTAGAATACTAGAATAATTCACCAACGTCGCTTACACGGCATCAGAATGGATATGCGGAGCAATAAACAATAATAGTAGCAATTTGTTTAGTTTTTCTGGCCTGCCATAGGTTGCTTCAGATACACATTCTGTAGGCGCTCTCCAATACGTCGAATAATCTTGCGAGGTACGAGTCTACCTCAGGTTGGCACCATTCGCCATTTTCGGACGTACGCCGGCTTGGTTTCTTATACTTAGGCTCTCAAGTTTTGTGTACCACCTTGTGCTTCAACCGGTTAAACACCTCGTCCCTACTGGCACAGTTGCTTAACGCAGGTAGCGGGATTCCGGGTATTACATTGCTGAGGTGTGTTCCCACGGCGCGTGGTTTTCTAGGCCGCGCCGCGTCAGCCGAAGTACACGGATGAGCACGCGCCACTGGCTAGCCCTCGCTGCACACCCCCCACCTTGCTAGTGTCGTTTCAGCTACCCGGGCGTTTGATGTTGTAGCGATGGGTGCCTGGGAGGGAGGAAAGGGTGAAAACCTTTTACTTCTTTTTATAATTCAAAGAAAACCCCAGGCTGCTAATTTATTGGGTACTCATACTGGCGTACAGGTGAGGCTTATTTATTTTTAACATTAACATATTGAAACATTAAAAAATAACTAAGCAAAGCCTCTTCTTACAATTGCCAACATATTAACAAACAAACAAAGCATTAAAACACCACCCCATTTCCAATTGATCTTGAAGCAAATTTCCAATATTAATTGGCAAGCAAGAAAGCTACACACTTGGTTTTTAAATGAAAGTTCCCTTCATAACAATCGGGAATCATAAATCAAATACAGTATTAACATTGGCTGTATCCGATCTCAAATGCCGGGCGCCAGGATAATTTAAATTATCCACCAAGTGTGGCTTAAAGAAAGTCTTTCCCTCCTGGCTCAATATTTGGGGGTGCGAGAACTCCTAATCATTCAGAGGTCGTTACAGGGCTGTACCCAATGACTGAATGAAAGTACCACGCTGCACTGTAGAAATATTACCGTGGCGGCGATATGTTTCCCTCGACGGCGGAATTACTATAGCCCCATGGCTATAGCAAAGAGTGCACCACGTCCTTCAGTACTGAATTAGTGCACAGCGACCTCACTGTACAGGACGCTCGTATCGACCCTCAGGTTCGATGCCAAGACGTAGCGATCACTAACCTCGGAAGATCCGCTCCTTCCAGTCTGAAGACTCAGCGTCAAGTGCCCTCCAGCGTCCGCAGGAAAAGCCCCCTCCCGTCGCTCGTGGTTCACATAGAGCAAAAATTCACTGGCATTACAAAATGCAGAGGATAGTCTGTCGATGATTGGTTCTGCTGTTTTTTTTTGCTCCTCCTACTGGCTGTGACGATAGGCGAACATTGTCTTTTGGAGATTCGTGCGAATTCGGCCAGCCTCGGAATTATTCGTCAACTGTGACCTCCAAACTGCCCGCTCGGGGACCTGGGGTTGGGGACACGAGCATTCAACCCGCTGAGTATTTTCCCGGAGCTAAGGGATCATATGCTTGACCAACTCCGTTAGAAAGGGTGGCTGCTGCATTGTTCGATCGCCGCCTGTCTGGCGCGTCAAGTGACTGCTACCTGCCTTTGGATGGTCCCCCGGACAATGGCTCGCAAAACCTTCCCAGTTATTCCTGTGATCATGCTTTTTATATATTAAATATAAAAATGTACGGAATGACCTATATTGGTCATTCTGTTACAATGTTTATCGAATGGGCGACAGATAGGGACGCGCCACCGCTGCCAGCACAGGAGGCTTCCTTTCCACGGCTCCCTGTTGATAGCCGGCCCGGCCGGCAAATGCGCTGGCCGTGGGAAGTCAGCTTTGGTTACCTCTAGCACGATGTAGAGCAACTCAGCGTTAGCATACACGTAAATATAAGCGAACGAGAACTTTATTTTTGATTTGTGAATGAAGGTGAGTAGATCTGACGGTAAGTGACATCACTTTATACAAACTGTAAACACTAGCAGACATGTGTTTCATAGGAGGCATGGCGAATGTGACGTCTGGCCGCAGTACACACGACCGACTTCACATAGTTACCAGATACCAGATACCAGATCTTTAGATTACAAATTGCTGCAACCTTACGCCCCCCCCCCCAAATAATATACTATATATATATATATATATAATATATATATATATACTATATATATATATATACAGGGTGGTTACAAAAGGTACGGCTAAGCTTTCAGGAAACATTCCTCACAAACAAACAAGAAAATATGTTACGTGGACATGTGTCCGGAAACACTTACTTCCATGTTAGAGCTCATTTTATTACTTCTCTTCACATCAACATTAAACATGGAATGGAAACCCACAGCATCAGAACGTACCAGCGTGACTTCAAATACTTTGTTACAGGAAATGTTCAAAATGTCCTCCGTTAGCGAGGATACATGCATCCATCTCCGTCGCATGGAATTCCTGATGCG
>JARYHS010008884.1:0-22999 GCA_031002005.1 Vandiemenella viatica | reverse complement strand
AGAGATATTCCGAATATCTAAAATTACCGCAATATTTCTGTGTTCCTTTCACGCCAATATTATTTGAAATAAAGTTAGTATCATGAACATCCATTTCTTATTGAATTACCCTTGGTTATTTGTATGTTGTCTGCAACCATTGATTATTATTATTCTTTCCGACCTGTCTGGTGGCTCAATGTTTAAGACGTTTAATTGTTTAATTAGAGATTGATAGAAAGGTCCCCGCATCGAATCCCAGTTTTTTAACTTACGGCTTTACGCCTCGTCGACTGCTAAGGTCATTAGAGGCGGGATGGCACTGGGGACAAGGAACGGGAAGGAATTCGGTCATGACCTTTTTTAAGGAAGCATCCCGGCATTCGCCTGGAGAGAATTGGGGAAACCATGGAAAGCCCAAATCTGGAGGCCACGACGGGGATTCGAACACGCGTCCTCCCGAATGCAAGGCGAGAACGATAACCGTTCACCCACCACGCTTGGTGTCGAATCCCAATATCGGTTGGGACTTTCAAAAGCCCTTAACCAAATATTCACCTCTATCACAGTATGCTGTGTATTGCGAAGTACGCCGAAACGATTTCCTATTTCGGATTTCGCGTTAAGCTGTAATGTCCCCTATACACGGCAGGATTGCCAGGTTAGCTTACTTAGTCACGGCATTGCACAGCGAATCAAAATCTCTGTCACTTGGCAGCCGATAAATCCTTCGGGATCTCCTGGCCAACAATGTCATGCGACGATGCTTCCCTGTATTTCGAATAAATATTTTGGGGCATTCGATGTACTTGGGTATGTGATTGTTTTCTAACCTTGCAGACACGATAAATGTTTTTACTTAGCAATAAATAACAGTGTCAGCTCTATTCAGATTGCTACGTATTCTACAAGAAACTGTTTCTCCTTTTCATCGCAGACTTAGCTTCTGTTGTTTTTCAAGGATACGCCTTTCCGCACGCCAGATTTTTTAGAGCAACTAGCTGGTACCCACGACTTCGTTCGTGTTTGTAAAGAATTTGGATTGGCAGCTACCACACATAAACGTCAGTTATCTCCGCTATGTAGTTCAGCAAGCAAAGTAAAATATACGGACACACATGTCTTTGGTCGAAATACGAAAATATCCTTGATCGACCAATTTCAACCACAATATCTCCCACACTACCACAGTTACTAAAAGTCGGCCAACGTTGTGATCGACGGGTAACTCTGTGCTACTACCACACACAAACACCAGTGATCTGCGATAGATAGTTTTGGCTGAAAAGTAATACACCATGACACATACGTTTTTGGTAGAAATATGAAAGTGCCGAAGGTCGACCACTATCAACCACCATATCTCCCACACCCCCATAGCTACCGACATCTAACCACCATAGTACACGATAGGAGACACGATACCACTACCACAAACAAACACCATTGGTCTATTCTATGTAGTTGTGGCAGCAGAGTGACATATACGGAGACACATGTCTTTGGTCGAAATACGAAAATGCCCTGCATCGACCACTTTCAACCATCATATCTCCCACATCCCAACAGCTATCGACATTCTGCCAACGTTGTGCACGACAGGAAACTCCATGCTACTTCCACACACAAATACCAGTGATCTGTGCTAGGTAGTGGTAACTGAAAAGTGAAATATTGGAAAAAAACACGTCTTTTATATATATATATATATATATATATATAAGATTTAAGAAGTTGGTATAGCGTATTGGCTTCGACATGACATAAAACGTTAAGACACTCTTTTGTTAAGGCACTGAAAAAACTATTTAAAACAAAGAAAGAAAAAAAGAAGTAAATTATGTATGTAAATTAAATTAAAGTAAGTAAGTAAAATAATTAAATAAGTATAGTAAGTAAGTAAAATAAAGCTATTTAAGTAAAGTAAGTAACTTAAAAAGTAAAGTAATTTAAGTAGGTAAAGTAAATTAAGTATGTAATTAAAATAAGTATGTAAATAAAGTAAGTAATTAAGTTAAATAAGTAAGTTAAGAACAATAACTAACTTAGGTAAAGTAATGTAAGACAAATGGCTTGTGACTGGGGTTGGTACACAAACTGCATCTAACTTTGATCGTGCAAACCTAATGAATTGCAGTACTAAGTTCTTCACACAGTCGCCACCATAGTTTTGGACCCGAAACTAAGGAAAAGGTTCAAGTTCAATGATAAAAGTTCACTTCTGATATGATGAGTATATTCTTCAAAACATTACAAAGTTAAAGTACTGCATAGGCATTCAGACAACTTTTTCCAAATTTAATTTTACAGATTCGACTGACCACTCGAGCACGACCGAAACCCCACGTTACTATTGCTTCTCAATTACATGAATCTTCAGAATAAAACTTCCCTAAGCTGACAAAATTTCTACTTGATGTTGAACAAACTAAAAGTTTGCCGCGCCACGAGCCAAGAGCTAGCCACCCGACATAACGCGCCTACACTGAACAACTGCTGCTTCTAGAATGCCCTCCTCTCGAATGCGTCTTTACGAATGGGTCTTCACGAATGGGGGCGAGCTTAGGCTAAGGGGGAGGTATATATAGAATCGGAACGTGAGAACTTCCTTGTCTTGACTTTCCCAGGGGTTTGATACGATAGCTGATCAGTTTCTGACAACTGTTGCGAAATCCAATTTGATCATGACAGTAAAATTAATCCTAGCTCTCTGAAATTTTGATAGTAGCAAGATATTATTACAAACGTCAAATTAAGTTATTATAAAAAATTTTGTTACTTTAATAGTTTAGCCAGAAAGAGTCGTAAAGATGTGATTGCCATAACTACCGAAATATTGCTTCTATCGAGCTGAAACAAATTTAATTCTATTCTCCTATTGCTCATCTATTACCTGATTTCAAATAAAGAATTTTACCTATTTTTTAAAATGGTCTAAAACTCGAAAATAAATTTAATGTCTTGAAATATTTCGAATATTGACTTGAAAATACCTCTAAACAAATTTCCCTAATGAAAAACTATTACTGTAAAAATTTGGAATCTCTAAGTTAATTCCCTGATTTATTACGAATTTTTATAAATATCGCTCTCGGCGAATGTCGAGCGATTGCATCATTGCTTACTCGCGCCAAAACCCATTTTATTTTATTACTATAAAATGCTTTAATATTTTGAAATGAATCTTTTACAGAAGTCTTTAATTTTAAATAAACTTTACTCTGACATATAATTTCTTTTCATGAATCACCAAAAGACTGAAATATCGAACTTATACCTAAATCACATATTCTGGCTATATCAAATTATATTCAAAAACGATCTTTAGGTTACATGAATCTTTCTAAAACTTTAATATGTTATCTAAACCGAAATTACTATACTTTATCTCTATCACTTGACTTCTTAACTGTTTTCCTGATAGCTAAATGCTTCGTGTTTAGAGTGGAAAATTACGTGATAAAATTCTAAAACCGGCAAATCACTTTAAACATATTCAGACTCTAAGTAAGATCTTTTAATAACAAAACTAATTATCTACTGGCTATATATCTACCTAAACTTCTTTTAAACTAACTGAAATATCTTGGTTTATTGAAACTAAATGAAAGTCAAACACTACCTATACAAATCTGAGGTTAAGTTTCTGATACAGCTGTTTAAATGAATTTAACTATTGAATTTACTGCTTATACTTGAACAAATACTTATTTAGGACATATTACTGGGAAATATTATCAAAAATTAACTATAAAAATGTCTTTAAAAGGGTGGTCCCATATACTTCAACTGAACCTGCTATCTCAGCAACTAATTTCGTTATGCGAAATTCTAAGATGTGTTACATGCCCCCCGAAGATTGAAGTTATTTTCCAAAGAAAACTGACTGAAATCTTGAAAATCTTAGGTGGTGCAAGACTAAAATCCCCTTATTCTACCTACTTCGTGGGTTGGTCGGCCCAGTCATACTTCCTTTCATTCATTCTCACTCATACTTGTATCAAAATTATCATATTAATTTACCAAAATGTTATCAAAAATTCAAAATTACACAAAAATCATAAATATGAAATCATCAAAATCTTCAAAAATCTTAAATTCTACAACATTTGTTTACATTTGTGTACATAAAAATGAAATATTTTGTTTTCATAAATGTTCAGTTTTTAACTGTTCTTTGTTTCCTTATTCTATTTTACAAAAATACTCAAAAAATTCACTTTGTTCACTGCACAATAAATGTGTCCATTTTAACTGTTTTGTTCTGTTTCATTAACAACTCCCTAAATGGGCTAAAAGCCATGTCCTGTCACGGTCGCCATGTAGACTTAGATTGCACTGGGGTTGGTACACAAACTGCATCTTAACTTTGATCGTGCAAACCTAATGAATTGCAGTACTAAGTTCTTCACACAGTCGCCACCATAGCTTTTAACCAGAACTAAGGAAAAGGTTCAAGTTCAATGATAAAAGTTCACTTCTGATATGATGAGTATATTCCTTCAAAACCATTACAAAGTTAAAGTACTGCATAGGCATTCAGACAACTTTCCAATTTAATTTACAGATTCGACTGACCACTCGAGCACGACCGAAAACCCCACGTTACTTATTACTTCTCAATAACATGAATCTTCAGAATAAGACTTCCCTAAGCTGACAAAATTTCTACTTGATGTGAACAAACTAAAAGTTTGCCGGCGCCACGAGCCCAGAGCTAGCCTCCCTACATAACGCGTCTACACCGTCTCACTGCTGCTTCTAGAAGAGTCTTCACGAATGGGCGCGCTTAGGCTAAGGGGGAGGTATATATAGAATCGGACCGTGAGAACTTCCTTGTCTTGACTTTCCCAGGGGTTTGATACGATAGCTGATCAGTTTCTGACAACTGTTGCGAAATCCAATTTGATCATGACAGTAAAATTAATCCTAGCTCTCTGAAATTTTGATAGTAGCAAGATATTATTACAAACGTCGAATTAAGTTATTATAAAAAATGTTGTTACTTTAATAGTTTAGCCAGAAAAGAGTCGTAAAGATGTGATTGCCATAACTTCCAAAATATTGCTTCTATTGAGCTGAAACAAATTTAATTCTATTCTCCTATTGCTCATCTATTACCTGATTTCAAATAAAGAATTTTACCTATTTTTTAAAATGGTCTAAAACTCGAAAATAAAATTTAATGTCTTGAAATATTTCGAATATTGACTTGAAAATACCTCTAAACAAATTTCCCTAATGAAAAACTATTACTGTAAAAATTTGGAATCTCTAAGTTAATTCCCTGATTTATTACGAATTTTTGTAGATATCACCCTCGGCGAATGTCGAGCGATTGCATCATTGCTTACTCGCGCCAAAACCCATTTTATTTTATTACTATAAAATGCTTTAATCTTTTGAAATGAATCTTTTACAGAAGTCTTTAATTTTAAATAAACTTTACTCTGAATATAATTTCTTTTCCTAAATCCCCGAAAAAGACTGAAATATCGAACTTTTACCTAAATCATATGTCTGGCTATATCAAATTATATTCAAAAACGATCTTTAGGTTACATGAATCTTTCTAAAACTTTAATATGTTATCTAAACCGAAATTACGATACTTTATCTCTATCACTTGACTTCTTAACTGTTTTCCTGATAGCTAAATGCTTCGAGTTTGGAGTGGAAAATTACGTGATAAAATTCTAAACCGGCAAATCACTTAAACATATTCAGACTCTAAGTAAGATCTTTTAATAACAAAACTAATTATCTACTGGCTATATATCTACCTAAACATCTTTTAAACTAATGAAATATCTTGGTTTATTGAAACTAAATGAAAGTCAAACACTACCTATACAAATCTGAGGTTAAGTTTCTGATCAGCTGTTTAAATGAATTTAACTATTGAATTTACTGCTTATACTTGAACAAATACTTATTTAGGACATATTACTGGGAAATATTATCAAAAATTAACTATAAAAATGTCTTTAAAAGGGTGTTCCCATATACTTCAACTGAACCTGCTATCTCAGCAACTAATTTCGTTATGCGAAATTCTAAGATGTGTTACAAAGGGTGGTAAGAGAAAGGTTCTGCAATGGTTTTGCTGTCTTGAATATTCTTTGGAAATAGTTGCGGCATGTTTAGTTAGACTGTTTATCAAAATAACATCTCCCAATTATGCATGGATTGAAATAGGGTTGTGTCCTTGTTGCAACACTCTACTCTATTTGGCTGTCATGTATTATGAAACATCTACAAAAACTCCAGATGTGGAAGTTAGGTTTTGGTTTGATGGTGGACTCTTTTAATTTGGTTAGGCTTAGTTCCCAGAGATAAAACAGTGTTACTAGAATTACTGAAATGCAATCTGTGGATGACAACACATCATCTGCTCTTACATTGAGGAATCAATTCTGTCAGTCAACTGTTTTAAACAGTGCTTGTGATCTTTGTTCCCTTAATGTCAGTGCCTAATCAACAAAGCTACTTATCCCTGGAACTACCTTTCATAGACCATCCTCACCATTTTGAGTATAGCACTGGGTCTTGTTGATCACTTTTAATACTTTTCATCATGAGCAAGGAATGTAGTTCTGGGCAGGATGTGGAAAAGTGAATTTGTACTGCTCTTACTGCTTTTGCTTAACTGTCATACTTTCATGGACAAAGATCTAAGAGTGCATACTAAACTCATGGTGTTTCAAGCAATTGTCATTTCAATGCTAGTTTATTGCATTAACATTGTCCCTGTACTGCCATTATATCAATAAACTGGAATGCTTTTAATGAGCAGAAACTTTGATCCTTCATGAATGTCAAGCAGGAGGACTATGTTAGCAACATTGCAGTCCTTGAGCAAGTGGGTGCCAATAGCATTGAAGCCTTCATTGTAGGTCATCAGCACTTGATGCATTGTGTCCAGCATATGAGTGATACCAGGCCAATTTATTTCATGGTGAATTCTGCTCTGGCACAAGACTAGAAGCACAATAAAGATGAGTTTAAACAAACCTGGGGGTCATCAGGTATAAATCAACAAACTTGGGGAAAAACTTGATGAAGATCAAGTGCTTTGGTACAGCACTATCTACTCTGTCAATCATTCTGAACTAGAGGATTCAACATTTTGAAGTACATCGATCACCTTCAATTTAGTGCAATTTGTGAGGCACGTTTCACACAAGAATTGGCCTATTCAACCACCAGAAATGTACCCACTAATTGTCCTGAGTGGATAGACTGTTGGAAAGAAAAGTATACTCAGAACTGATCTGCAATTAACAACGAAAACATACTATGGACAAAATTAATTGCTATAAAATTTCAGTTAAATGTCAATAATTACAAATAATCATATTGAGTTTCATATTTACGTGAGCCCTTTGTAGCTGCATTGACAACTTGACTAGGCTTGCTTGTTCCCACAGAATTGCTTGCTGTCAGGTAGAGTTGATAATTAGAACCACATTTTACTCCTTCGAGAGTGTAGGTCTTGCGGTCAGGGTCTATAGAAACTTCTTGCCATTCACCAAATTCTCTTTTGTAGCTAAGTGTGTAGCCTAAACAAAGCAGATATAAAGAAGCAGAAGATTATTTCATGAATTAGGTAAAATTCTAAATGAAAAGAAAAGGTTTTTGTAGAGTAACAAAACAGTTAATTTAAACATTTATAACATGTTGATTTTCTTCTGCAACCGATTATTATATAAGTTAAAAAAAGTTCTAAATGAAAAATAAATGGTTCTGTAGGTAAAGATAATAGCGAAAATAAAAAATTTACATGTTAAATTTTCTTCTGTAACTTCATTTGATCTGCTGCTGATTGGTATTTAGAAGGAACTAACAAACAAGTTATATTTAAAAAATATATGAGGGCTATCCAGAAAGTTACAGACATTTTGAAATAAAAAATAAACAAAGTGAAAAAAAACAATTTTTATTATATATATTTTGGAGGTAAACTCTTAGGATATTTTTCTACATAATCGCCATTTAAATTAAGGCGTTTATCATAACATGGTATAAGCTTTTCAATACCCTCTCTGTAGAAATCTGCCACCTGTGAGCTCAATCACTGGTTTAGATTGAGATGCAGTTCAGCATCAGTGGCAAAGTGTAGTGAGCCTTGTCTTCATTGCTGGGAACAGGTTCCCATCAAAAACCATCCAAGAGCTCTTGGGTATGATTGGCTGTGTGTGGACGAGCGTTGTCGTGGAGAAACAAAACTTTCTCGACGAGTTTTCCCCGACACTTCTTTTGTATTGCGCGTCTTAACTTTCTGAGTGTTTCACAATACCTCTCAGAGTTGATTGTTTGGCCACACTCAAGAAAATCAACGAGAATCACTCCATGAGAGTTCCAAAACACATTAGCCATGATATTTCCTGCTGATCTCGGAGACAAATTGAAAAGCCTTTTTAGATTGTTTGCTGATGATGCGGTTATTTATAGGGAAGTAAGAAATTTGGCCGATTGCTTAGAAATTCAGCACGATCTGGATGTTATTTTGGCTTGGTGCGCTGAGTGGCAACTTACTCTAAATTGTAAAAAGTGCAAGACAATGAGTATAACTAACAAAAAGAATCCAATTGTTCAGAAATACGAGTTAAACAATACAGTTATTGATATGGTCGATTCTATGAAATATTTGGGAGTAACAGTACAAAGGAATATGAAATGGGACATACACATTAATTCGTTAGTAGGTAGAGCAAATTCTAGGCTGCGATTCATAGGTCGAATCTTTAAAAATTGTAATGAACAAACAAAGGAGATAGCGTACATATCTCTTGTGCGTCCACATTTGGACTATTGTTGTGCCATTTGGGATCCGTTTCGTAAGGGGTTGATCGAAAGTATAGAGAAAGTACAGAGAAGAGCCGCTCGATTCATGACCGCTTGCTACAGTCCTTATGAAAGCGTCACAGAACTGATTAGTAGACTAGGTTGGGAGTCTCTGGTAGATAGACGACACACGTTTCATTTAAACTTATTGGTAAACATGCGTACTCCCACTTTCACTTTTGAGTGTAGTGAAATACTTCTTCCACCAACCTATTTGAGTTGGAAGGACAGGAAATATAAAATTAGAGAAATAAGGTGCTGGACTGATTCTTATATGAATTCTTTTTTCCCTCGTACCATTAGGGATTGGAATGCACAGCAAAGAGATTAGCTTTGGTGCTGAGCACCCTCTGCCACCCACAATTTTGTGAATTGCAGAGTATATATGTAGATGTAGATGTAGATGACAGCGTTTGCAGACACTTCCTCCGTTTCTTGGGTGAATGCGTGTGTCCCCCATTCCATTGACTGCCATTTTGTTTCACAGGTGACTGCTTTACTCAAGTCTTGTTGCCAGTTACAATACGATCAATATCTTGGTTTCCACTTTTGTCATAGTGTTCCAGAAATGTCAGTGCTGCAGTAAGTCGCTGTTTTTTGAGGTCTTCCGTTAGGATTTTTGGAACCCACCTGGCACAAAATTTGTGGTAACCAAGTTTCCCAACCACAATTTCATGAACTAAACTCCATGAAATTTGGGGGAAATGTTCTGAGAGTTCCGTAATCATGAAACGGCCCTTTCCACATTTTTTCGGTTGATTTTCACCACCAATTCATCATTCACAAGACTAGGCCTACCACTGCGATCCTCATCGTGAACATTGGTTCGGCCATTTTTAAAATCAATGCACCACTGCCTCACTCAGCTTTCACTCATTATTTCTTTGCCATACACATCACAAATCTGGTGATAAATTCTGATTTTTTTCCAACAAAAACCTTATCACAGCTCACACTTCACAACTGGTGGGATTTTCAATTGCAGCGCTCATTTTAAAACTCCACTGTATACAAAGTATGATAGGCATAATGCACAAGCTGCCATGGCTGCTAGCTTACTGTGTGTAGGAACACACTGACGCCAAGATGGCGGCGCTAGCCCCGCCCACTGCCGTACCAGGTCAAAACGTCTGTTACTTTATGGACAGCCCTCATATAAAGAAGATGGTTAGTGATCTTGGATGTTTAAGAGGAGCAATGTTTGAATGGTGAATAGAGCAGAGGAAATAACTGCAAGGCCCAGGACTTACAACCTTGATTTATTACTGTAAAGGAGCAAACTGACCCACATATTTTTAAATAACCAAGTACTGTACTGTGGAATACTGATCAAAATAATTGTACAAGATAGAAGTACAGTCAATGCTCTCTATTTGAGTGGTAAATGTTCAGTAAATATGTGTATGATATAGAAACTGTGAAAATGTCAATTTGTATAGTAATATAGCAGATACTGTAATACAATTTCTTGCTTGGGATAAAGGCAAGATACTGTTGTTAGCTTTGGGTGTGAAAGTATGATTCCCTGATACCTGTCATACATCTTTCTCTGCAAGGTTCTGTTTAAAATCAGTCACCAATCTTCTTGTATTCACACCTCAAGAGATCCCAGTGAAATGTTAAATAAAAGCCACAGTTGTAAGTCACACAGTATATTCTTTTAAGTTCAACATACCAAGAGATTTCCTGAGTTGAATTCTGTTACAACAATTTTATCTATCACTTGAACATTCTGGCTGTGCAAAAATATTCTAATTCTGAGGCTGCATATTGATATATTTTCTAACTGTTGCTACTTCTGCATTGTGGAGACAAGTGTCATGGACTATGCCTCGTGATCAACTTGCACAATGGGGGAAAATGGCAGGGTTTAAATAGCTTTCACTGTGGGATGCAAAATTCCCAAACTCATTATTCCTAATGTCCTGAAACTTCGCTATTTTTTTGCTTGTGACAACTTTTCTCATAATCCTACTCATTGAGGCATTATTATTCAGTGTGGTTACATTCGTATTGTTATACATTGGCAGATTGTTATATGTCTGTGAAGATTATAGATTATAAAATAAATCAAAAGGTTTGTCTCTTGTCATAACTCAAATTTAAACATGCAAGTTACCATAGAAGAATCCAATAAATTTCTGTGCAAAAAATGAAACACGAAAGAAAATTACATGAAAATAGTAAGAATTTTGCTCTATTGTAACAAATATTAAGTTTTTGTCACTAAAATGAATTTAATTTTATATTATTAATATTTTTTAATTATCATGCATGTTGTGTGAAGCTAAGAAATAAATTAATGGGATAGTAATGTTAAGGTTACAAAGTCTATTTTGGCTTACCAGTAATAGAGCTTCCACCATCCTCAAGGAGTTTCCACTGTAGTGCAAGGCTACGAGTTGTCGCAGCTGGTACTGAAAGCACAGGGGGACTGGGTGGAACTTGTACTGTGACCCAATAAATAATCTCATCCCTTCCAAACACATTCTCTGCCAGACAAGAGTAGTTTCCTGCATCTTGTGGTCTAAGTGGACCAAGAGCCAGGCTACCATCAGGTAGAACTTGTGATGTGATAGTGGCTCCAGATGGTCCTCGCCACTGCCTTGATGGTGCTGGCAGACCCACTGTTCGACATGGTAGCACCAAACTCTGTCCAGCACCATTTACTTCCCGTCTTGAAAATGAGGCAATGCGTGCTGGCACTGTTGGACCAAGGCATCATTTTATCAGTGAATGCAGTTCAATAATGGTCAAATACAGAATTTTTCTGATGGCAAGTGTTAATACCTGTATAAAAAAGCATTCAAATGTGGATTACAGAATTAAGATTTAAATTTTACGATGGTCATAGGAGTGTACAAGGCGTATATTGGCGATGAGGCATGGCAAGATATTGGTGTAGATATGAAAAGTAGTGCATGGAAGGGAAGAGATGACCATGATCACAAACTGGCACTTAATTTCAGGCACAAGACTGTGGGAAGATTTTCTTTTTCATGTAAGGGTGTCAGGGATTGGAATAAGTTACTAAGGGAAATGATGACTAATTTACCAAAAATGTTGAAAGAATTTAAAGTTAAAATTTGTAAAGGGCAAATGTAGGTGGGTGCAAGAAAGGAGAAAGATGGGTGTCTAGGGAAATTGCCACTGGAGAGTGTGCTTCATTGCAATTTAATTAAATATTATTATTATTATTATAATCTGGGCAACAACTGAAATTTATATCTGCCATATGTGATTTTTCTATTTTAAGCTTGCTATCAAGTACATTCAGTTGTTTATTAGAATGTAAAAACACTTGTCTTCAATCAGTTATGACAAATGTTTACTGAGATGAATATTTCTGATAAGTTTTCATGGTTTCATAAAAAATAAGACATAAATTGCTTTATTACAGTACTTTCTAGACTCAGCTTTAAGTGTTGGACATTGGCAAGGAATGGAAGGACCCTGAAAATAACACTAAACATGAGTTGTAAAGTTAATCTAATGCCTCAGGGGAAAAAAACACCAATGGTAATTTTTATTTAAAAAAATGAAGCAGGCATTCAGCACCATTACATGAAATAAAAAGCCTCATACCTGATATTATAAGAATCTTCTACACTATCTATACTTCTCTTCTTCCATTCCCAATTAAAAGAGTGGCTGTCTGCTATCATTGTGTTTTAATTTTGAGCACATGATTGTGGTTTTTTTAAAAAAAAACGTATTTGAAAGAATGATGTTTTTTACGCTATTTATGCTTATATTGAAAGATTAAATGTGATGGCTGAATATAAGTATTACCACGAGATATAGGAGCTTGAGAAACCTTGGCACTAGCTTGCCCCTCTCCAACTGTGGTGGATGCTGTAACCCAGAAGTCATATCTTTGGAATTCTTTCAGTCTGCGAGCTTCAAATGTTAATTCTCTGTCTCCAAAAACTGTTTCCTTTTGTGTTTCCTGTAAAAGAAAATTATTTTTAAGTGTTGTTGCTGAAATCTTTAAATTTCAAGAGAATGCATTGTATCTTTTCATTAAATTCAATGTCAGGGGTGTAAATGAACAATAAATAAATTATTAATTCAAATGGAATATGGCATAAGGCGTTGGCTGATGCGGGCTTGCATCACGACGCGGCTTGGGAAACCAGGTCGCTAGAATTGCTGACCGAGATCGCTGACTTTGCGACGCGACGCACGCAAGCAATGCTGCAGGAGAATGAGGGCAGCAAGGTTTCTTAATAGCTAATCGCCAGTTGCTAGTGACTTGAACAAATGATTCGAGACCGACACATTCGCCTCGGGCACGGCCACCGACCCCGCGCTGCGCCGCTATCCTGCCAATACTTCCGATAGTCAGAAACAGCAGTAGTTCCTGTCGCGGTGTGGACCGTACCTTCCGGGCGTAACTTACTTGTAGCTTCTACGAATAAACTCACAGTACATCACAGTACGTCTTATTCTTGTAGTAGCGCTAGGACCCTCTCTGCCGTCTAGACGGCTGGTGTCAGACCTGATCATTCACGAGAGCGGCCTGTGCAAGTAAGTTCCACTCTCACCACTCGCCTTCCTGACCACTACCGGGACCTGCACGTATACTGCAGAAACGTCCCGTACATCAATATATATATCTTCGCCAGTGTAGTTGCATGTGCTAAGGTGCCACCACACTGGATCAGTTAGTTACAATGAAACCATGTTTCAGTCCTTGCCCCTGCACACTGGATGCCCTGATCTGATTTTCAGGCAGTTTTGCACAATCACTTAGGCCAGTGATCCACAACTGGTGTGTCATGGCACACTAGTGTGCCGCGTCAAGGTGAAAGGTGTGCCACAAAATTTTACCCAAATTAATTTTCAAGTTTTCTGTTAATTAATTTTAGACTCATTTGCAGCGATTTGTTACATATTGCTGTATTCTAAGAAATTAATTTATTTATTTATTTACTCACAGTTGCTGTTAGTTTTGTTTAATCATTTTTAAATTTGTTTATTCCTCGCCTCTACTGCTGCGCTTTGAGGTTCTGTCATATTTACCACATGTTCTGTGTATGTGCTTCTCCCTTGGTCTAAACTGCTCACAGAACTTTCCAAGCCTTATATTATTTTACTACAATGTCGGTGTAGGTGCTTCTCCAACAATACTACTTTGTTCCTGAACCGTTGTACCGATGCATTGTAAGACACCACTGTAAAAAAATCAGCAGCGTATATGTAACTTTTTTAAAGTGTATAAATCCTGCTTCTTACAATTATATACTTCAGGTCTATCATAACTGTGCTCTGAAGTGGTCCAAAATCTGTTTTAGTAGTTCGTCTTGATATTTTCTATTACAATTAGCAGGCTATTTTATTTCTTCAAGATGGACAAATTTCTTAACCGGAGTGTTCCTTTTATGAGTGCTACTGGTGAAAGCGTTGAGCCAGAAAGAAAGAAACAAAAGTTAATGCAGTGGAAATATACTTACTTATCCTAAGTTTTTTTGGTGTGGTGAAAAAATGTGTCCAATTCCCGAGTTTATCGTTTGTGGTGAAAAACTCAGTAACGCTACTAATGCCCAGTAAATTGAAATGACATTTGTCAACAATACATTCTTCTCTGTCAAGGAAAGATGTCAATTATTTTCATCGGATGTTGGAAAATAAGAAAAAACGTTTGTTCATGACTGCTACAGAACGTGTTTTGGAAAAAGTACAGGAAGCTTGTTATAAGGCAGTCAAACTTATTGTAAATGCTAAGAAACTACATACAATATAGGTGAAATGCTGTTAAAGCCTGTCTGTAAAGATATGGTGAGAATAGTTCTGGGTTTAGAATCTGCTAGTGAAATTTCAAAAATTCCTCTTCCTGCTAACACCATCAGTCACCGAGTTACTGATATGTCTCGTGATATTGAAGACATTATGAAGGTGAAAATCAACAACAGTCACTCAGAAGTTGATGAGTTCACAGATAGCCCCCATGCACAACTTCTGGCTTATATTCACTACATTGATGCAATTGTAAGTAATTTCTTCTTTTGCAAACAACTTCTAGAGCATACTACCGGTGAAGAAATATGACACCATCCGGCTGGACTCCCGAGAAACTTTTATTGAAGAAATATTTCATTTGACTGATGAATATTTGCTCCTTAATGAATTAACATGGAAGGATTGCGTTAGTGTTTGTACAGACAGAGCGGCTGCTATGGTAAGCCCAGTGAAAGGATTTATGTGAAGTAAATCCCAACCTACGATGCAATCATTGTCTCATTCACCATGAAGCCATTGTTGCTAAGTCTCTGCCAACTTCTCTGAAAGATGTGCTGGACAAAGTAGTAGAAATTGCAAAATTCATAAAATTGCGGCTCCTAAATTCACGACTTTTTTCTGTTTTAAGTCTGGAAATGGGTTCAGAACACACTACATTCCTACTACATACAGAAGTACGCTGGCTGTTATAAGGAATGGTGTTAATGTGAATATTTGAACTTAGAGAAGAGGTTCAGGCATTTTTGACTGTTGAAAGACATAAATACGTGGATTTATTCGCAGATGGCAAATGGGTATATAAGTTGGCATATCTTTCCAACATTTTCGTACACTTGAATGAGCTGAACATCAAAATGTAAGGTAGGAACAAAAAAATTCAAATTAGTATGGATAAGATCAAAGGATTTGAGAATAAACAGGATTTGTGGTTACAGAGGATTGAAAATGGGTCGTGTGAGATGTTCCTGACTGAATGGTCACTTGATGACAGTAATGAAATGGTGATTGATTTAATTACAGATCATTAATAAGTTCTGCAACAGAGATTCAAAAACAACTTTGGAGAAAGTGTTGAAGATTTCAACTGAGTTCGTGATCAATTCGTTGCAAATTTGGAACATCTTCTAATTAATATTCAAGAAGAAATCTTAGATTTAAAAGCTGACAGAACTTTGAAATTAAAACTTCTCGAAGTTCCTTTAGATACATTTTGGCTAACAACAATGAATGAATATCCGGCTCTCTCCAACATGGCAGCCAATGTGTTATTTCCATTACCAACCACATATTTATGTGAATTGGGCTTCTCAACATTGACTGAGATTAACCAAGAGGGAAAGACTCAAATCCATTGATGAAGAAATGAGGCTTGCATTGTCAACAATTTTGCCACAGAGCAGCCATCTGTGAGCAGTTAAAGAGGCACAAGTGTCACACTGAAGTTATGTCTACAATTATTTACCTTAATATAAAACTGCTGATTATTAATTTTATGCATCAACTGTTTAGCTATCATTTTTTACGTGTTATGGTGTTGTATACCATGGAAAAAATTTTGTGTAGTGAGGAGTTTTTATTTTTTGCTCAACCGCCCGACTGGTAAGGTGTGCTGTGAGATTTGTGGATAACCTTATGGTGTGCAGTGTGTAGGAAAAGGTTGCAGACCACTGATTTAGGCGAATGCTGAGATACTCTCCCATCTTTGCCTCATAAATTACACAGTTCACAAAGATAAACTTATCACGGAAAACATAAGTTACATAAATTGCGACAGATGGCAACACTTAGGCTGCTCCCATTGCTTCAGGAATTGACTATCCCTGGTTGTAACTACCCATTGGAAACATTGGAAAAATTCTTAATTACAAGCCATTGTGAGAATGCCATGAGGCCATATTAATACAGAGAGGAAAGATAAAATACACCCATCACTAAAAAAATTTGAAGGGAGAAGGGCTAAAATGCTCCAAAAACTAAAAAAACAACAACTAAAAACAAATATTTTCAGCTATAGATACATATGATGGCTCACAAGGACACCCCTCACCTATACAGCCAAATGTGGCTGTGTCGACTGTGGGTGCATGAGTGAACTCAGTCATACAGTCAGAAGCAATAGGAGTGATTCCATTTTTTTTAATTACTGTATGTATTATTAAAATTTTTCAACTTCTTCAAGATAACACCCTCCTGCATCAATGCATTTTTATAGCGTGTCTGACTGGCTGAATGCGCCTGCTGAAATTATTCAGCCAGGTGCTCCGCAATTAGGCCTCTTGCATGGCCTCCACCAACTCAAAACTTACTTTGAGAAGCCTTTTCAATTGAGGGAAAAGAAAATAGCCAGCTGGAGTCACACTTGGGCTGTGAAAGGGGAGAGAAAGAGGCAGCAAAAGTGTAGGTAGATGTCTTTTCAGTCTTCACCTACAACTTAAACCTTAAGCACTGCTCATCATGGTTCATCTTGAAGTATCACGAGGTTTTGACGGTGATTATGCAAAAACACATTGTGTTCCTGACATCCCACCATTCATACTAATACAGTCTCCCTCTGTCATTCCAACTGGGCTAAAAGAAAAACAGTCTGGATACTTTTGAAGTGTACCCTCTATGTTTATTTTCATAACCAAAAATTTTGTGTTACAACTTTATTGAGTGATGAGTATATTTTAACATTCCCCATCTATAAATATGTAGTACTATGAAAAAATATGGCTAGGCAATGAAAATAGGGAAGTATAGGAAAACAAATCCATCGTTACCAGAGATGAAGGCAGGAGGGCCAAGATGTATTGTAAGGATTAGCATTATTTTTGGGATTTCCTTTTATTACATATAAATAAACCGTTAGTGACGAAGTCGCACACAGCTGGAGAGGCAGCAGAAAGTGACAGTGAGGTGTTAGATTTTACCAGACGGTGGCTGACTTACCACAATTGAGTGAAGTAAGTTTATGTTGAGGGATGAAGCAGCAGTGGGCTATGGAAAGATTTGTTATAACTTTCTGTAAGAAAAAGAGGGGCAGTCTATAAAATATCTATAACCTTGTTAAAACCACTTAGTAATAGGTTTATTCCACAGAACTAGGACAGCAAAGCTTTTCTACCAGCTATTCTTAATAGTAAAATACCTTTTAGTCTGATTATGAAGCCGTCTTCGTATAATATATAAATTTCAGTTAAAGTCGTTTTTCAAGTACAACAGATTTAGTTGCCTCCATTCTCACTATGAAAATTCATGATGGAGAACATTTTAAGGTGTCTTTACTATGCTCAAAAAATCTAATTTGAAAGATATTTCATTTATGGTGTTGTAAGACCATGTGGTTAGAAGAAGCCAAACATAAGATTTGAAATAACTAGTTAATGAAAAATGCTACATAAAACTTTTTATTACCAGCTGTAGTCAGCACCTTTTAGTAAGTTCTAAGCACAAAAATGATTAATTAGATAAAGTATAAGTATGATTTTTAATTAATAGAAAATAGTAAAATCTAAAATAAATAAGATAAAAGCAAGAAATTGACTTCAGGACATAGACAAAATCTAGCTGATTAAAATTTATATTGGTTTATTGAAAACGTTCAGATTTTGACAAGATAAATAAGATTTTCCAAATGCATTATTGGACACATAGAACTTCCTGCAAGGCAGTTACGTGATAGAATTTCTGTTTAACTTAATAGAACCAAAACATGCAGAATAAGTTGCCGAAAGACACATGCCCCAATTAGAGTTCAAAATATTAATCAGTTTATTAGATTTTAATTTTTAAAGTTTCAGTCTAACATCACACGGTCAAATGAACTGATAAATAGAGGTCAGCCATCTTACTTTTAGTCAGTCTCTTCTTAATTTTCATCGAGTTCGGTCCATAGCAAGGCGAGCAATGGCTCCTTGTGTTCGCTGTTTGTAGCATGCTTCAGTGTGTCTTGATAGTATCCTCATCCAGTAAGGGGACCAAGGTGAAAGTTTGTCTTCTTGTGTATGTGCTTAACCTGATTTCATTATGTGGGGCTGATCGTCTGATGTTTTATCCAATTTTAAATACTGGTATCAAATTTTGTAAACGAACTTTTAACAGAATATAAATCTTAACTGAACTTAAAACTTTTGGACAGTGTATATCTTTTTGGATAGCTTTTACTATTGAAGTACTAATCAACTCTGTGTCAACAGAGAAACTAAATATGAGGGTAATTCGGAAAGTAACCTCTGTTTGGCTATAAATAAAAAACTTGGATATTAAAAAAATATTTTATTATATACATCTTAAAACTACAGCTTTTTGCTATTTTTCAACATAGTCACATTTAAGCATTTTACATAGTGTGTCACTAATTTAAAAATTCCTTCTTCATAAAATTTAGCCACCTGGGCAAGTACCCGATCTTTCACAGCATTTTAAAGTATGTCGTCATCATCGAAGTGCTGCGATGCAAGCCACTTCTTCATGTGAGTGAAGAAATGAAAATCACTAGGTGCCAAGTTGAGGCTGTAAGGGGGATGATCGAAAATGTCCCATTTGAATTACTTAAGAAGGTCTTGAGTCTTACGGGCACTGTGAGGACGAGCGTTGTCATGCAAAAACACAACATGGAATGACAGCTTACCGCAATGTTTGTTTTGAATGGCTCACTTAAGTTTCTTCAAAGTTTCACAGTAGACGTCTGAAGTGATTGTGGTGCCACGTTCCATAAATTAAACGAGCCAAACTCCCTCGGCATCTCCTTAAGGCAGAGCCCATTCATTTGGTTTTGTGGACCTCTGTAAGCAATTCCGGTACACACCTAGCACAGAACTTCCAGTAGCCTTATTTGTTGGTGACAACCTCGTACAAAACCGTATGAGAAATTTGTGTGAATTGTTCAGAAAGTTCAGAGATTGTGAATCTTCGATTTTCACGAACTTTTTCATCAACTTTCTTGATAAGATCATTACTCACAACAGAAGGTCTACCACTACTCTCTTCATCATGAATGTTTGTTCTACCACTTTTAAAAAATCAGACCCATGCCGCACAACACCTTTACTCATAACGTTCAGACCTGTAAGGTATCTCTTAAATTTTGTAACTGCGTATCAAAATTTTATCCTCAGAACCGTAAGTTAGATTGGATAATATTGTATTACATTTCTAAAGTCAGATTCTATGTGTATTTGAGCTAAAAAGCAGGTTTTTATAGTTTTAAAAATAATTTTTTATGTTGCATCAGTTTTCAGCATTCGCCTGGAATAGAATTGCGAAAGTTCATATTTAAATTATTTATTTTCGGCTAAATTATTAAAGTTACGAAATTTTTCATAATAACTAAAGTTAACATTTGCCAACAGGTCTAGCGATTTGTAAAATTTCAGAGTGATAGGATTACTTTAGTTGTCAAGGTCAAATTTTATGATGAAATCATTCTGACATGCGATTTGATATCTGATCAGCCTTCCAGAAACTACCCATGTGAATGAGGAAAAGAATCATTTCCTGTGGTTCATGAGAGAGCAGAGTCGCCAGGAATCTTCGAGAAGTGGGGAGCGCGATGTGATATAGACTCGTGCATTCAGTTAGTCGGGCTCAGTCGTACAGAAACAGTTGGCGCGACACGACGTTAGTCTCAGTCTTTCAGGAACCGCGAGCGTGATAACATATAACTTAGTAGACTAGCATGTTTCATATTAAGCACTACTGTGCAAAAGTTTTATTTTGGCATAATGTAGTTTCGCGAATTTGAGTTTTATTACAATGCTGTTTGAAATAGCATTACACCAAGTGGGGCCTCAGGATTGTTTAAATTCGGCATTAAACAAACATCTGAACAATGGGAACATGTGATTCTCTTTTATTACATTTCTCCAACTAAAAGTTTGGGGTGTGGTTTGGCTCGAACGTTTAATCAAACTTGTAAACTTTTCTTCTGTGAACTTGTCTGATCGCCTGTTCAGTTTTTGACTTTGTAAAATCTGTAGAATATATTTATTCTAATAGTAATGGACTAATGAACATCATTTTAACTTTCACCTTTCCTTAGCTTTTGGTGGAAAATAAGCTAAGTGGCGACCTAGTTACTATTATAAAGTCAGAACTGTAATATCCAAGGCTAAGCATGGTCAGAGCTAAGATCCAAGCCTTTGCCAAGGAAAAGTGTAGCTCTTACAGACTGTATACAGTACACAGTTGATGATGAATGTATGCTGCTGAAACGTTTTGCGCCAAAAGAAATCTTATTACAGCACGCACGTCACATCACAGGATTTTCTATTGTAGCATCCATGTTTTAAGGTATAACAAGATAATGTGCAAAAGAACGAGGTTCATATTGTCACAGCTGGATGATTACTGAATTGGGGAACACGCAGATGTGAAAATGGCAGCGCTCTGCGCATGACTACTGGCATCATGCTAGAACGGAGGTTACTTTCCGAATTACCCTCGTATTATTGGTACCAGAGGCACCAGTCATAAATAAGTTAAGTTCGAGTAGTACTGAAGCAACCCCTAACTTCACGCACACTTGACAAGTCACATTTCAGCATTCATGGAGCCAAGAAGGTGGAGTTGACGTGAGCTGTGTAGATATGGCTTGAGTATGCAAATAAAGGATTTGATGAGTTACTGAGTCCATAGTTATGTTTTAATTGAGGTTATGATGGCTATTCTAAGCATGTCAGCAACTCTGCACATGTAAAGAACGACCGTTTTGCAATTAATATTAACCAGAGCTCAGCAACTCAGGAGAAGCTAGAAATACATTAATAATGTCTGAATGGTAAAAGATCCATAGGCTGTCCCAGGAGGAGATGGTTTGATCTAGTAAAACTGGACCAACCGTAGAAAGCTGTACAATGATCTAGTCGAAGAAGAAGAAATCTGCTTGGACAGACAAAGGCAACAGGTGCTCTTACATCACATCTGGGAATCTGGTTTATAGTTTTAGACACAATCCATTTGCTTCAATGATTTCTTTGATATTTATGATCTGTCAAATTGTGTATCCATATTCAGTATCCCTATTTCTTCTCCTTTTCAGCTTTGGCCATCAAAGTATCATGAAAATAATCCTGTACATTCATCTTGATGCTTCTTTTCTTGACTTCCAATAGTTCTTCATCCTTTCACTTTGCTGTCTCTATTTATCAGTTATCACCTCCAGCAGCTTCTAACCTAAATAAGGCACAGTCTTAACTCCATCATAATTGGAAGTGAGCTCTCTTACAAGTCAGACAGCACCCCCTTACCTCTTCTAATTTAAATGTAGACTGTTAACAGTGGTCTCCACAAGCATAACACCCATTACAGAACTCTCTCTCAAACAGTACCTCGATCTCCAAATTTACCTGTCTCACAATTGGGTACAATTGTGGCTATTCATAGTGATCAAGGATCTGCATTAGTTCTGCCATTATGATATGTTATGCTTAATAGACTACCTTTGACAACTCACTCTCTATTCCCTAAGACTAGTAGACTACTATGCCGACCTGATTACTCAATTAATAATATGATTTTGAACATACTGCTTGCAGCAACGGTAAATAGTTGAACAGATGTACAGTACAGCCAACCAGTTGCATCGATAATTCTAATAGTCTTTACCGGTTTCGACCAACATAAGCTGGTCTTCTTCAGAAGCACCTACTATCATGCTAGTGGGCGGAGATGAACATGTGCTTGTACCAAGCACACTGCGTCAACTTCGATGCAACTGGTTGGCTGTACTGTACATCTGTTCAATTAATAATACTCATGTTTAATTGAATTCAATTGTGGTGAAGTACATGCCTGGTGGCAATACCCCCTTTCTTGTACCCACCTCCTTTTGCACTTTATGAATTTTAATTTTAAATTCTTTCAGCATATTTTGTAAATTCAAGATTCATCATATACCGTATGTTGTACTTTTCCAGCACTCCCTTTACCCTCCTTCTGTCTGTTTGTGAATCCCTATATAGCTCCTTTATCATACAAGGTACTCATTGTGTTATGCTGCAAATTCCACTGATAAATCTAGCAGTTCTCCTTTGCATGCCATCTCCTGTACTTGACTCTCAAAATGTAGCTTACATACTACTCCATCATATTGAAGCAATGGTCTGACATAAGTATTGTAACTCAGTTCCCTCTCTTCTGTGGCAAATCGCTTCATCGGCCTGTCCAGTAGATGTAGAATTTTGAATCCTAATGTGCCATTTTTTAATTTTTTTTGATCAAAAATTCATCGCAGCTAGAGAAATTATAATTTTTGGAAAGTAAATTGAATATTCATTGTATAGTGTAGACTTTGTCACATCAAAATAAAAAAAAGAAGAGAATGGCTATGTCACTTATAATAAGGAAAAAGGATTTTCTGCTTAATGTACTGTTCATATTAATGATCATGGGTTACTTTAAAAAGAAAATTGAAGCTATAAGTCATTTGTTTAGTGGTAGCTTTCAACAA
>JARYHS010008883.1:0-12001 GCA_031002005.1 Vandiemenella viatica | reverse complement strand
CCGATAGCTAGACGGTGCAGAACGTTTGGGGGAATGACTTCATTCATGTAACTTACTTTCGAGTAATAGAAATTTTATTAAAAGTATGATGAGAGAATTTTTGTTATATTTTAGTGAATTTAATATTTTATTTTCTATTTTTTAATGTTCAGGTCGGTATTTTAATACTAGATTAGATATAAAAATAGAATCGACTACATTAGGAGAAGTAAGTGAATTCTGTTACTTACGAAGTAAAATTACAACGGGTGGCCGTAGTAATAATGATGTCAAAAGCAGAATAGCACTAGATAAAGGAGCCTTCTTAAAAACAAAAATTGTTTCATGTATTGATCTATGACTAAGGAAGAACTTTTCAAAACTCTATGTCTGGAGAACAGTAATTTGTGGTAGGAAAAAAAAAAAAATGCATACGTTTAGATGAGGTGCTGTACAAGGATGCTGAAAATTAAGTGGACAGATAAGTTATGAAATTATCGTGTTTTGGAAATGATGGGTAAATAAAGACATTTGTGTAAGAGTCTTACAGAAAAAAAAGAGTCATATTTAAGACATGCGGGATTAGTTAATTTGTTTGCGGAGGGAACAGTCTAAGGAAAGAACTATAGACGAAGACAGAGATTAGAATGTATGAAGCAGATAATTGATGACGTAGGTTATAAGAGGTACGCTGGGATATAGAGGCTAGTGCATGCTAGGAAGAAATCGAGGAATGGAATAAACCAATCGAGAGAATAATGACAGCAACTATTTCTGGAATAAGAAGATCTGATAAAACAATTTACAGTGTAATTTGGTGAAGTGATCACAAACCTTCAAAATTTTCTAAGTGGATAATAGAAGTTGGGTGTTTCCTACAACTGTTTAAATAAACCCAAGACTTTTAGTGTAATATTCTCGGTAGCCGTAGTGGCGACTGGTAAAGAATTTTCAATATTTAAAAAGCATACATATTCGTGACCATCGACATCTCAAGAAAAATTGAATTTATTCATGATAGACCCCCCCCCCCCCCCAGTTAACAACAGATTGGTCCATATTTTATCTGATACAAGTACTGCCTTAAACTGTTGACAGAAGAAAAAAAAAATTCTATCAATTGAAAACGCTGCGAAACAGTTCTTAAGCGTAATAATATCTAGATTGGCAGCTTGGAAAACGTTTTGTGGTAATAAGATCGCAAAAAAGTGTATAACTATGAGAGATACATGGGTATCACAGCTAAAAAACAAATGTAATCAATGAACTCAAAATTATAGTCTTCTCGAAATAGTATTACTTTTGTAAAACCAAGTTATTTTTGCCATTCGGTAGCATGTAAAGAAAATGAAGATAGGTGTAATGCATCACACTGCGACGTTGAGTTAATACGCTCTGGCGGCCATGCTGCGTCTGTATCCACACAGTGTGGTGACAACTGACGACGCGGCCAGTTGCGGACGCCGTGACAAACAACAGCAGACAGCGGACAGCAGGAAGGTGACAACACGCTGCTCTGCACCACGTGTGCACACAGTGGAACGACCCCGAGACGCGCCCAACCACGATACACTGAGCAGATGTGAGGAGAGGCCTTGCTACATCAACTTCACATGCACCTTCCTCACTGGCTCCGTTGACTACATGTTGTTCCTGAGTTTTTCAGGGACATTACCTTAGGATGCAAACATTTAGAGAATAGTAGTAGTACTACTGTAATAGCAACACCCAGCAAAACTACCATCACGTATGCTGAATTGAAATGTCAGCACCGGCTGGGATGTGATCAATGTATCACAAATTTTTGTCAGATCGTACGGTAAGAGAATTAATTGCATATTTATTGCTGATAAATATTCTATGTATAAAGATGAACGTATGTTTGTTTGTTTGTTTGTACCGAGCGGGGTGGTGTAACGGTTAGCGTTCTCGCCTCGCATTCGGGAGGACGGCGGTTCGAATCCCCGTCCAGGCATCCAGTTTTGGGTTTTCCATGGTTTCCCCAAATCACTCCAGGCAAATGCCGGGATGCTTCCTTCAAAAGGCCATGGCCGAATTCCTTCCCATTCCTTGCCCCCTTCCTTGGCCCCCATCCTTTCCCGTCTCTAAAGACCTCGATGTTAAAAAGAGACGTACAGCAGTTACAAAAAAAAAAAAATGTTTGTTTGTTGCTTTGTTTGTTGGTTTGTTTGTTCTTCATACAAATCCACAGTTTTCATCCGATCTCGATGAAACTTTGCACACTTATCCTTTGAAACAAGCTGAAAAATACTGTCTACATTTGGTAGAAAAATTATCTGTATAAATAACACATGTTGTGTCATAACTTCGAAATACGGTGATAGAGGGGCACGTTGGATGTGGACGTCTCCAGACGGTGTTTCCGTGGAGTGAACTGGGAGCTCATTGGCTAAAGAGCCTGCTTACGATCGTCGTGGTCTCCGGTTCAAATCTCCGTGGATACCAAGATTTTTAAAAATTGTTTTTCATCGTAAGAGTCAGGCCTGGGCCGTAGGTTGTTTGGATTGAATGTTTAACTGTAGATATTATAAAGTTAGGGGTGCAATGCGAGGCAAATCGTAGGTAGTCTTGCAATGTTGTAGGTGTACACTTTTTACGTTATAATGATCCCTCAGGTGTTGTTCGCAGTCAGTGTGTGAGTGTGAACCACAGTAATACTAATATAAATACGGAAGTAAGTCTCTGTCTTTTTGTTACGTTTTGACGACTATATGGCTATATCGTTGTGATGGAATTTTATAAGGAAAGCTGTATGAAGGGCACAGGATATTTTTTCCAGTATGATTAACAGTTGTAGTCACGAAATTTTGAAATCTTATCGAATAGTGGCAGAAATATGTTGGAAATTGATTCTCTTCAAGAGGCAGGTTCGACGGTAGAATGATATAGTGATAGCTTTCCTGTCATATTATGCCGACTCGATATTGTTTGGGACCAATCCTTCGTTACCAACAACGTTTTATATTTAATTCTGGCAAAAAAATTCTTATCCACGCGTACGAAGTCGCGGGTACGAGGCTATATTCTATATATAACGCAAATCTACTTATCATTGCTCCCTGGTTTAGTAGTAATTTTTAAGTTTAATTAATATATTCAACAGTTTAAATTACAGGTAACCTCACTGAAACTATATCGTTTGAATAATCCCGGATCCGTAGTTGTAAGACAGAGATAGATTTTCGAAGTTTTGTATACTATTAGGACATAAAATCACACGTTCCATTTCCTTGGTCTGACTTACGCATGGTCTTTCTTATGCTATACTCATACTTCTCTTAAAGTGAATAGCAATATTAGGATCACTTCGTAGATTGTATCTTCCTTACAGCGACATACATAGATCTTAGAGATTCATGATCTGGTTAGTATAGCTACCATGGTTTAAGTCATTAAATTCCAAGTACTGTAATGTAATTACGACAGTAGAGGAACAGCAAACAACTCAAACTGTTATCGCAATTATGAAATACCACATCAAACGAAATTTAGTGAAACAAAATTCTTACAGAGCTTCGAAAGCATATTTAGTCAGAATTTTGCTCCACATATTGTCGTTTGATGTGGTAGTTGATAATTTACGATAATAATATGAGCCTATTTCGTTTCCTCTGCCGTGTTAGCCCATCAATACTACACTGCACCTGACCAGACAATTATCATATTGCTTCTTGCACCAGTTGGACAACTTGTAAGACAACTAGCTAATATCTCTGACGATGACCTGACATCGCAGCAATATGTTCTACTATAAGCACTTAAAAGATTTCAAGGAACCTAAATTTAAAATACAATTCATCTATGCTGTAAGGTGAGACACAAACTTTTAGGGTTGCTGTAAAATTTGGCAGAATGATCAAAATGCAACCATAAGTGGAAGAGGTTTTATATATTCAAGCGCTTATGATGCTATTAGGTACAAAATTTAGTATCACACCAATAGTTATAAGGCGTAAATTAACAATCCAAATCTTCTTCTAATAACTAATTAAGAAATACTTCATGAAGTGATAAATGAATGTTTGCTATGATACCATAGTATCTATTATACCGTTAAGGTAACCATGAAAATGTGAAACTGTGAGACAAATCTGTCTACAAAGACTTAAACATGTTTCCTCCATTTAAATTCTGCACAATAGTGTGAATTTAATTTGTTTTCAAATAAGTTATTCCTTCAACAAATTTATTTGAAAAACCTTTACAAAAATTTAAAAAAATATACTGCCTTCATTGTCCTACCCTTTGCATTCTTTAGGATTTATGGCACGTCGATGTCGAGATTATTAGATTTTGAGAGAATGTGGGACGAGGAACGGGAAGGAATTTCACCATATCCTTTCGATGGAACTATTGTGGCATCGCCTGGAGTGGTTTCGGGAAATCATGAAGACCTAAGTCTGAATGGTCGGTCGGGGATTCGAACAAGTGACCACTCGTATGCCACTATACTAGCGGTGTAACGAGATACATTCTAAAATTATGATATACATATATATTTAAAAAATCTTTTCCTTAATCTGTGATGAAACTCGAGACATGTTAAACACGTGTGAACTAAGTTTCCATTACAGACCAGGTGACCTATAAATGATAATGTCAAGCGAAGCACGCGATTTATTTCATAAGTCAAGAAAGTACTTCCAATATGTTGATACCCGAAATTGGACATCTTGTTGTATCTCATGCTGCACTTTATACATTTACTCCAGAATGTCGTATTGAACGTTGTTGTAAATCAAGAATAATTGTAACGGTTGGAAATAGAAAATAAAATTACTTTTCATCGAGTTTTTTCGGCTTTACCTTTCTAGCAGTTTTCAAGAAATATCACCATCATCCATTATAGAAACACCACCAACAGCTTTTCTCACAAAACTGTATGAGAGTTTCCCCGGAGGCCTTGGGTGATGGTTGTCACATTGTAGGAACGTATCATAGGTCTTGTGAGCAATTCAATATGAACTTGGTGACGGGAGATTCCAGTTACGAGTTGCTATGTTGAGCTGGTAACAATTTATACAAGCAGACGGAGTTATCCGAGTGGGGAAGTGTTATTTGACGGCCGTTAGACGGCGATGAGTCTTAACAGGTGTTCCCAGGGTGGCACGGCCGTATTTCCCCCGCGACTGCCCGCTGTGCTTCAAATTTCTGACATCTCATGAAAAATGCAGGCCTTCCCAGCTGTCGGGTCTGCCTAGGCTTGCGACCTAACGCTAAGAATCGACCAGCTCTAAGGTACTGCAATGGATGAATCGACAGACAGGTGTGTGCCCTGTAGTAATTAGGAGGATCTCATTGGAATGGTAACAAGATGTTTAGATCACTGTAATTACCATTTAACTGTGTTAAATAGAATTCAATGTCTGTATTTCAGTAATAGCTATTGAAGACTACGTGCCATATAGGGATAAAATTTGAATTTCTTGGATCTGATACCATTACAGTATTGAGTAGAATATTAATGAAAAGGGCATGGCAGCTGTAGCTAATACAGATGAGACAGCGCTGGTAAATACCGCATTATTTACATTTGTACCTTAAAGCTCTCACTCATATTATAGGATAACATTTGTTATGCAGTATCTCTCCAAGAAGAAAAAAAAAAAAAAAAAAAAATTCAAAAGTTCCCCAGTTGTAGGATTAGAAACACAGTACTATTTCACAAAAATTATTCCCGGGGTTCATGCCACTTTTGTGCAAAATATTGGAGAAGGAAAACCAAAAATGAATCTCAACCGTTTACCTTTAATATGTACGTTACGATCTGTTTTTATGCCTTAGGGAATAAAAATTACCATTCAGTTATAAATTAATCAAACATGGGTAGTCAAAATGCAACACATTCTCCTTCTATAAATTTCATTTTTAATCACGCCAACGTCCGATGCTTTTCTGCAAACAAATTAAGCCACATCCTGGGATTAAACGTTTCAGAAAGAACAAAACTAATTCATAATCATCTCTGAATTCGGTTCATGAAAGCAATATGTGGACTTTTCTGAGTGAGGAATATATTAGTTACTTCTTTGATTATACCATTAGGACCTATTATCTCTACAATACACATAAATTTTACATACTTCTTTCTAAACGTTTTTAAGGTTTTTTTTTATATGCATATGCTTATTTTGACATCAATACGACTTCCAGGTTTGGTACTTGGTGAAATATAAGCATTACGAGTGAAATAAGAACTTCCTAGTTTAAAGCAGCTAGTAATCAAAGACTACTTAAACGAGGACACCGGGATGTAAAGCGTTTGACAGTGAAAGCTTGGCATTAACCAGCATCTCTCCCGCCGCTTGCATGACACTGGTAATGAATGCGACTGGTTAGGTGACGAAACTGAAATTCAGTGCACGCCGAGTGACCTTAGAGACCGAGTCCCGTTCGTTTGTACTGATACAAAGTAATATCATATAATACCATTTCAAGATCGCTAAAAACAACTTTAGTAAAATTACCACATTTCAAAAGCGAAAATGTCAAAGCAAGTGGTTAGAAAGTGGCAGCAGAACCAATGGAACGCACATATAACTGAAGGAAACTCGCAGGGTAAAGCGGAGAGTAATCGGACTACCGACTGAATAAGAAAGCAGACCCCTAGAATGCCATGCGCAGTCACATAGGGAACCTGCGCATCGGTGAAAGTCACTTCAATTCTCGCTAGCCTATAATGTGACTTTAGGTAATGTAATATCATTTCGTGTGAAATGCACGACGGTGGTCAATTTAAGATCTTTTCAAGATCAATAAATGAAAATGTAGAATAGCTGTGGAATTATGAATTGTAGAAAATCAATGTACACGGAAAAAAAGAGGAAGCAGAACCATCGGAACGTAAGTGGAATTGGTGATGCGAAGAGGTGTTGGATCAAGCAACCGAGGAGGGCAGAAGAGCAAAAGAAAATCATAGGTGTAACGACGTGTTGGGACTCAGTGGTGAGCGGAAGAAAGTTAAGGCAACGGAGCTGCCTCCGTCCGATATGCAACACGATAATAATAGTGAATATGCATGAAATTCAAATATTTATATAGTATTTTTATTTGGAAGCTTCATTACTGTAGATTTACCGCTACCACGTTTTTTTCCTATTTATTCGCTTTTTATATATTGATTTTAATTTAAAATCGGGGGAAAAGTAACTTCGCGGAAACGCGACGTTTTTTGTCGAATCGAATCGTGACGTCAAATTACACGTTGATATTTTAAACGACGGCGTAGTTGCTGGGTGTTTAAGTGTGTTTAAGTTTTATGACCGAGTGTGGTGGTGTAACGGTTAGCGTTCTGACCTCGCATTCGGGAGGACGGCGGTTCGAATCCCCGTCCGGGCATCCAGATTTGGGTTTTCCATTGTTTCCCAAATCACTCCAGGTAAATGCCGGGATGCTCCTTTAAAAGGCCATGGCCGAATTCCTTCCCATTCCTTGCCGCCCATCCTTTCCCGTCTCTAAAGACCTCGCAATTAAGAGACGTTAAGCTGTTAAAAAAAAGTTTTATGTCAATTTATCACTATAATTGGTGAAATATTGCATTCTTGCGAGAATACTCATACAATAAAAAGTGAATGGGAGCAGTTTTGTAAAATAATCTCCAAAAAAAATTATGTTTCCATGATGAAAACGTATTTTGCATCAAATCCAGAGTCTACAGTCACTGGCGTCGGAGGAGTGAAAGCTGCAAGCTAATTAAGTGATAGATATTTTAATTAATAATTTTAAACGTAATTGATTGCATTTGTTGTATCTGTTAGAAGTAATTAGATTTGTTTTAAAGTTGAACTAAAATAAAAAAATTCATGCTCAACAATTTCTGCAGATGAAAATAAATAGAAAAATCTGGTAGTGCGTGGATTTAAACTCCGTTTCGAAAATTAGGGAGCGGACACCAAACCGCCTACATTACGCTGACTCTGGGTAATATATGCCAAATTTTGTAATTAAAAGACATTTGTATTTTTTTTCTTTTTTTTTTTGGGGGGGGGGGGGGGTAGGCGCATTTGAAGAAACGACGGTACCACAGAAATATCATTAAATGAGTTCAGGTAGACATATACCCTTCAAAATATATTCAGGAGATTGAAATTCGTTTTTAAAATTTCATATGGTTTCCTTTGACGACTTTTACAGCTTGGTAGTTGTTTTGGATTAAGCATGAAGAAATTATTTGAAAAATATACTTATTAAACTTTGTAAACTAAGTTATGATTGGAGTTTGAATAGGAAACGAATTATTATGTATTGTAACAAATTTAACATAATGACATGAAAAGTTATATACTTACATTAAAATGATGTTCACGACAATATAAACAACTAGTTAACGATTCTACGTCTTCTCATAGCTATACACCACCTTTTTGTTATATTCGAATCTCGCGAGACATTAAAATACACTTTATCAGTTGCATTTCTCATCGTATTTTTAAATAAAATGATTTTAGACTTCCTTCCTTATCGAAATTAGTTTTAAAACATAAAACTTTTGAGATATAACACTCCGTACTATACATTACGCCAGTGTAGTCGTGTACCCTGACGTCACAGTGCAGAGCGGCGTTTAAGTCGTCGGACCTGGATTGCAGTTTTAAAATATTTTTTAATGTTAAATTTTAATATTATCATCAAAATTATATTTTTTATGGTTATATAACAGGGTATACAATTGATTTAAAATATAAAAACATTACATGCATATACCCTATTACTTTCGATCAGCCAGGACTTTTTTACTTATCTCCTCTGAAACACGTGTTGTAGCAGTTAATTAGTGAGTAGCAGTTTCCGGTGTGTACCAAAAGAAAATATTAGCTGTTAAGTCCCTCCAGGCGTGGTGGTTGAACGATTAATCTGTGGCCCTGCATTAGGGAGATTTCGTTTTTCATGGATTCCCGAAATCATTCCAGGCGAGTGCTGAAATAGTTTCTTTAAAAAGCACGAATTCCTTCCCGTTCCTTTCCCACAGTATTTTCCCGGCTCAAAAAATCTCGACGCCAACGAGGTGTAAAGCTATAAGCAAAACAACAGTTAAGTACCTGGCAGTAGTTTTTCTTGTGTAACTAAATAACATGTTGAGTTATAAACAATATTCGGTGTTTCACTGGCTATTTGGCTAACTCAAGCGTTTCGGCTATTCATGTTCCAGTTGCTGAGAGCTACCCCCAATTTTTTAAGACATCGCAGTTATTATTAAGTAGTTTAGTTTACTGATTCAACGTAATCGTTGTTTATTTTTACATATTTCGACAGAATTTAGACAATGTACAAGTAATGAAAACGGATTCAACGCAGATTTGAATTCACCGGGACTCAAGTCCATACACTAAACCAAGGTTTTACAACATAGCAGTGCTGCTGAGCTGGCGAGGAAAGAACATGCAGACAGTAATGAACGCGTGGCCGATCCACACAACAGGTGAAAGCCTATAGGTGTTAGTTATCACGAACAACGCGGCACCCGTGTCATCATCACTTCCAGCATTTTAACACCGTCACGCCAGGCCCCCGCATTGTCTCCTACATTATTTCCCACCCACCGACCTGGGCTGCATATAAATCAGGCGCGCACACGCAGAGATAGGGGACGCGTTACAAATTCCGCATTGTTTCCGATACCCGATAATTCTCCGGGATAGTTTGCGGGAAATGGAACCGCCGGGGTCAGTGGTAATAAACTATGCTCGTTTCGCGAGCTCTCCACGCGCTGCTGCGACCAAGTCCGTGAGGGTGGATTCCACCACACAAGATTAACGCTAACTGTCCCCGGACAGTCCCGTGATTAAACGTGGCTCGGTATCCAGAAACGGACGTGCGGGGATTAATGGGACTTGCTGTATCGGCCTGGATCTTCGCCGAGACGTTCATCCAGAGAAGTGGGATGATAAAGTCTAAACCAGCCAGTAAAAACATTCCCTCTAGATTTATCACCAAGCGATATGAAATTAATAAAGAAAATAGCAGTCATCAAATTCGTAATTATATTAGGGTGGAGGTTATCTCGGTGTTGTATATAGACGAAAGTTTCTAGCCGAGTGAGGAAGTTTGTATAACACGATGTTTCGGCTGTCATATTCTCTGCCCTGCCAATAATAAACGCCATCAGTCCCGCCATTATTTAACGGTTCCGCGGGGTTAAGCAACCCCATCACCCACAAACAGCAGTCACTGGACAATGGCGGCAGAGTTTCGATCGCTGAAACGTCTTGTTATACTAGCGTACTTACTCGAGAAGTTTCCCATAAAAAATTTCACCTAAATTCGTAATTACTGCAAAGGATTACGGAAGTAAAGTCTGAGACTATAGTATCTCTGTGAACAGTGTATGTTTCAAAGATTCTTGTAAACGTTTAATGCAATTGCAACAGAATAAAATTCGATAATACACAGTGAAAAGACAAAACAGACGACAGTTTCACAACTAAGAAAGATGAAAATTTGAAGTTAATGGGGAAATCATAGAACAAGTTAACCAAGACAATTAATTACAAACACAAATATCTAACAATAAGAATTTGTACTAAAAAGTAAAAAAAAAAAAAAAAAAAAAAAAAAAAAAAAAAAAAAAAAAAAAAAAAAAAAAAAACAAGAAATTAAAGTGTAAGCTTATTGGGCTATTTAAAAAAATCTCGAACAGCAGGATACAAATATGTCTGTCTGGAGCGAAGTTACAATAAGATCTGTAATGATCTACGGTGTATAGAATCCAGTTCTGAAACGATAAAAAAGACTTGTCAACTAAGGTTGAAATTTAAAAAAAAAAAAAAACAATAACAGGAAAAACGCTGAATGATTGTATTTCAAAATAAGATCTCTACACAAATAGAAAAAAATAAGCAGACTGGAAATACAAAGAATGGAATTTTTGAATGAAAACATTCAGAATGGGAGAAAAAATTATGGCAAAATCTAATAGACAGAGAAACACGCTGTAGTATAAGTATGGGGCTTTTCAATAACATGTTACAAATGAGAGCAACTTTAAAAAATATTTTAAAAACTTAAATTACACATGGTCTCTGCTGTAACCATGAATTCCAGTTATCATTCCGGCTTAGGACAAATTTCAGTTTAATTAAAACTTTCACTAATGTTGCTGCCTGACCAAAGTTTATGCATTAAGGTTTATTTTCTTTTTAGCTATTTTACCGACCACTTTCGTTAATGGTCTTTGTTCATGTTCGCTGTTCGTAAGTTATTAGGTTAATTTAAGTTAACATCAGACCAAATATGTTACCGAATTAACTATTCTGGCAATTCATTTCTTCTGAGTTTCTCAACTGTTTAATAATATAGAATGTGTATTAACTTTTCTGGCCATCGCAGATACTATGACCATTGATAAATTGCGAATGTTTTCCCAGTCTGAATAAAAAATAATAAATAAAAAAAACGCGATGTTTTCGAAGGAAACAAGAGTTTTTTTTAAATTTTGCAGAGTGAAATTTAAGGCCAAATACAAGTTTTTATTTAAACAAGTTCAAGTCTATGACCTTTGAAACAGTTATACGATTGCGCTATTGTCACTGTTCGTATTTATATACCTACCTCTCGAAGCGTATAACTTGTACTCCCTCCTTTTAAAATTAAATTACTTTTTAATTTAATTATTCGATCAACAAAACCATTATTATTAAATGAAATTATTGAAAAGTGGAATTGGGATTTTGCTGTGCGGGTTGGCAACACCGTTTCACGTACATTTGACATTGATATTTATTACAACAATTACAATTAATCAATCCAATAGTATAGTTTCAATGTATCAGTCTCAGGGGTTGTTAGATGTCCTTTCACTAAGCACAGCGGGGTGAAGAGAATCTCTAGGGCGCCAGGTTTTGTTTATCAATACGACACTTCTTGGGGTGGTTATCAAGATCTCTTTGCAGTTACTGTTTTTCCGAAGGTGCCAGGTCGACTACACTTCTGCTGTTCGTTGGTTGCCTCATCCGCTCCGTAGGAGACATGGAACACAGAGCACCACAGCAGCAAGTGCTAACAT
>JARYHS010008880.1:0-25003 GCA_031002005.1 Vandiemenella viatica | reverse complement strand
TTTTCCGGGTTCTTCTTGACATAGTTTGCCCACTATAAAGTTCGCTACGTATCGGCCACATGAATCGGTTCTTTCATCTACCGATATCCAGACACAGTTCCCTCCTATGTCAGACCGAATTGAATCCAGGACAGAATCGTGTAGAGAGAGCAAATAATTTTTCCTGAGGGTGGATTCATCCGGTATCCTTTGATTAACACAATACTTTTGAAGAAATGCTCGTAGATCTGGATTATTCAATTTATGCAGCGGGATATTGCTGCATACAAAAGCCTTACACAGGTCAGCAGAGAATGTATTAACAGACCGTGATACCTGAGTTAAAAGTAGCTGTTGCGTGTTCCTATTCTTTTCTTTTGACCTGAGATGTACAGCTGTTTTAGAATGCTGTTCAAGTTGAAATTTTTTCTCACATTTTATATTCTTCTCACATACTTGACAGTACACAACTTCACCGTCACTAGAATAGTCACTGTTGCCTGAAATCCACTGCTTAATTAAAACTGATCTTGTGCATTTTTCTTTAGGCATTTTTGGAGTCAGATTAAAGAAACTTAATCTTAGCACACGAACACTCCTGTCAACACAAACTTTGAGAGGCTACTGTTTTTGGAAAGGAATGTACACGTCCCTTTAAAAGTACGAATCCCTCAGGTCTGGAAGCCAGGAATCTGTTCTCAGGAAAACTGGCTCGTACCGCAATTAGGGGAATATTCCCGAAAAGATTAAAGAAAACCGCTGGCCTTCCCGGTAGTTGTCGCACGAATAAACACACTGGTAGATAACGAATATTCCAAGTGGGGGTAAATACTTGTGACTGTCGTCTCCTCAAACAAGAATTTGCCGCCTGAGGGAGAATAGAGCTATTCTTTGATTTTGCCGACCCCACCCGCCCTTCCCGTGAATGTTACCGCTCAGGGCAGTAGAGAAGGTCGCCGCCACACAAATTTTCCATTTGCAGCACCTCCAAACATGTCACTGTGTGAGTTTGGATAAGGTAGAAAATTCTCTACATGTGAATGCCAGTACAAAAAAATCCTGTTTACTCCAAGAATTTAACTTACTTGTTGCGGTTGCCAAGGATGTCCAACATACAGGTACATTAGGCTTTACAGTTTCTTCAGAAGTATCGGATATTCAGTTATGAGATGAAATAAAAGCTAAAATATGCACATATCCATAAAATATGCACTAACCCTCAAAATATGCATTTGCATATGCGCATATGCTTTTTTGAAAAATCCGGGCCCTACTCATGACAAGCATTTTTTTGGGCATGAAACATGTGGCAGCAAAGTTTGTTCCAAAATTGCTGATAAAACATTGTATAGATGTCACTCAGGAATTGCTGAATAGTCAATCATCAAAGGTGATGAGTGAGACCTTAGTGTTTGGGTATGATGTCAAAAGCGAGGGCTAATTGTCCGAATGAAAGCTGCCTGAAAAGCCAAGACTGAAAAAAAATCAACAAGTTTGATAAAATTTGAAACTTCTCCTCACTGTTTTCTTTGATTTTGATGGTGTTGTGCGTCATGAGTTCCTGACAAATGGTTGTACCGTTAATAATGAATACTACCTGGAAGTTATGCTCATTTCTATGAAACAATTTGTCAAAAATGCTCAGAATTGTAGCATGGAAATTGCATCACAATAATTCTCCTGCTCAGACCTCACTGGTTATTCATGATTTTTTGGTAAAAAACAAAACTGTTGTTTTGCCTCAGCCACCGTATTCATCCAACATAGCTCCCTGTGACTTCTTTCTATTCCCAAGGCTGAAGAGAACCTTAGAAGTATGACATTTTGCCACCACTGGCAAGATAAAAACAGAATCGCTGAGAGAGCAAAATACTGTACTGGAAAGTGAATTCCAGAAGTGCTTCCACGTTGGAAAAAGTGCTGGCACAAGTGTATTTTATCTCGCTGGAGGGGAGGGGGGGGGTTGCTTTGAAGGGGATGAAATTTATTCTGATTAATAAGTAAATATGCTTTAAGAAAAACAAAAATTGTCTTTATTTTTTGATCAGACCTTGTATGTAGTTTTTGTTGTGTGTGATAAGTGTCTATTTTTTAGTGAAAGGTGTAGTTTATAAGGCAAAGATAGAAACCATGCTAGCATCCTCCTAGGTGATTGTGGAAAACTACTTTAAATGCCACAATCAGGCCAGATGGTATGCTGGGCCCAGGATTTGAACCTAGATCCATTTTGCACAGGCACACTGGCGGGTAGTTATTGTACCATTGAGAACAATTATTAGTTGATAAGATTTGGATTACTTAATTGAAAACAAAATGTGCTATATCTTGGTGTCTACTGAGACGTCCTATCTGGTAATCTCTGAGATTTGTTCTCTTACAAGCGTATTTAATAAATTGATTAATAAATAATAATGGATATGATTCTTAACTGAACTGATCATTCACATGAATAAAAGGCACCGTGATGCCTTGCAAGTAAGACATGAACGAAAGCAAAAAAAAAACATACATTGACTTTATTAATGTCGAAAACGGTACTATATTTATTGAAACAATTATTTCCATGGATCAGTGGTTGTTTCCTCAAAGACAGTGGAATTTACAGATCGTAATTTGTGCAGTTAAGAGCTTGTCAGTATCTTGGTATTGATCGTGTATGTAGAAATCACCATAGATGAGAAGAGAAGGATTGGCAAGTGATAGTGTCTCGTGTAGCATCAAACCAGTTAGGCTGCAGAGCCCCTTCGTACAGCAGGGTGCAGTATCCTTGACTGAAGTAGTCCAGCCCACCTATCGTGTGTTGGAGTCATAGCTGTTCTTTTTCTCTCCCCAGGCGTGCAGTTTGGTTGTTGTTGTTATTCGGGTTTTAGGGCGCGTCGACGACGGGGTCATTAGCGCCCTATGCAGTTTGGTGCAGTGTCCTTGCTTGAGTCCCTAGACTGCTGTTGGCTGCATTACATCACAGAATGCCACTGCTGTTCTATGTGAGCTCCCAAGTCAACTTTCTTTTGGGTGTGATGCTTCTCCATCCATCTACCATAAGCCAGCACAAAGCAACAAAATTTACAATTTGTTATAAAACACACAGAAACTGTTTTGATTGGGCCAGACAATCTCCCACGACACTCTCAGGGAGGCATCCCCTCCAGAGAGCCACAGTTTCTCACTTCTCATTCACCTGCACTTTCTGCACTCGAACAGTTTAATATTTATGAAAATTTCTTTCCTTTCATTGGTTGTCTTTGTCGGTGGCATCTGCCGTCCAAGGCTAAAGGCTGCTCCATTCTTTCCAGTAATGCCCAGTTGACAAATTTATGACTGCTGTATCAACGGGATGCTCTGTGACCCATTGTTTGAATTCTTGCTAATAACGCCAGCCAACAAATTTATGACGGCTGTTAGGAGGAACACACTGCTGCCCATTGTTTGAATTATAAACTGACGACACTGCACTGCAATTAGTCATCTCCATTATCTAACTTTCCTATGTCTTGGAAGGAAAATTTATTCTCCTTCACCCATGGAAGTTGAGTCTTCCTGTTCTCTTGAAAGTTGAGTATTTTCTTTGCCATTCTTTCTGGTACCATCTCTTGAGCTGGCCATAGAAAGCTAATCTCCTTTTCTTAATTGCGTTTGATATCTTTTCAAACTTATTGTATAATTCTTGGTTCTATCTCAAATGAAAATTATATTTGCTTTCTGCCACTTTGTTGGTCCCAATATCTTCCTTAGAAACTTTCTTTTCTATTTCTGTCGGTTCCTTTCTGGTTAGAGTTTCTTCTGCATATAAACATTCTGGCTTCACTATCGTACTATGGTGCTTGTGTTTCACTTGATGGAAGAGTAATTTTGATTTGTATGTCTTTTGACATTTCCTGAAAGCTCATTCCATCTTTCTCATCCTATCTTCAACTGCAGCCTTTTCAATAACATTGGGAGTCAAAATCTCACCAAGGTATTTGAACTTTTGTGCTTTTAATATCACCATATTTAGTCCTCATTGTGCAGGTCTGGTCGTTTGAGTCTATGTTCATGTATTCAGTTTTCACAAACTATATTTGTAGTCTTGCCTTCTCAGCTGTTTCCTTCAATACTTCTGTCTGTTAGATTTCAATCTCCAGATCTCTTGCAAAGAACACAATGTCATCTGCAAAGTGAGGTATTGAAATGTCAAGCCATTCTTCTGGTGTCCTAGTCTAATTCCATTTAAGATATTTGACTGACACATCACTTTCCTCCATTCCATGTTGACCTTTTCCAAGATGCAGTTAAATAATAACAGGGAGAGTACATCACCTTTGCCTTGCTCCAGTATTGCTCTCAAAGGGATCTTATAGTTCTCCTAAAAACAGCTTGATATCTGGTGCTCTTTAAAGTGTGTTGTACTGGTGATGTTGTCATATATCTGTTCCGAATTCATTCAAAATCTTTATTAGCACATCTCAGTCTATAGAATCATCCCCCTTCTTGAAGTCCACAAAAGTCATGATCATCTTTTTATCCCCAGCCAGTGCCTTCATTTTCATCAAAGTGAAGATCTGTTCTGCATATGATCGTTCTTTCCTAAATCCCACCTAATATTCTCCTAGCTGTCAATCTGTGTTTCTCTATTCTCCACTGCAGTGTTTTGGAGAGTATCTTGCAAGCTACAGGTAGCAGTGATATAACTCTGTAGTTATTCACATTTGGTTTGTCTCCCTTCTTGTGTAACAGATGGAGTGTCCCTCCACTGTTCTGGTATCTCTTCTGTAAACTAGATTTCTTATAAGAGTTTCTCAAGTTGGTCTGTTATCTTCTCTCCAACATACTTGATAAGTTTGGAAATAATGGAGTACTTTCCAGATGTCTTGTTGTCCTTAAGGCTCCTTATAATTTCCCTTATTTCTTTCTTATCTGGCGGAGCTGAGTCTGGAAGTTTAACGTTTGTTTCATAAAATGCCATTTCATTCTGAGGGGGTTCACAGTTAAGTAGTTGCTTAGAATAATTAGCCAGATGTTCACAGTTTTCTTTATTGTTAAAACTAGTTTCCCCATATCATTTCTGAAGCAAAGGTTATGCGGAGAGTAACCTTGAATTTTGGCTTAAAAGGTTTAATAAAAATCTTTGGTATTTTTGTTAAAGTTTTCTTTTATCTCCCTTAGCTGCTCCTTTTCATACTTGAGTTTGACTTTTCTGATGACTTTGGCTGTTCTTTTCCTTTTGAATTTTAACTCTTCAAAATTTAGTTTTGTAGACCTACATCTGTTCCAAGCTACAGAACATCTTCATAGAGCATCTTTACACTCATCATTCCACAATGGGTGTTTCTTCCTCTTCTTTGCCAGGATTTTTTTTGCTGCTTCCTGTATTCTCTGAACTATGTTGTTCCATTTGTAAAATTTCAATGTATCCAGTTCCTTCTGATCCATCTCAGTTATTTCTTGATTGATTTTCAATTCTCCTATTCTTTTTTTCTGTATCCTTGGAGCTCTCGTAGTGGTATTGCTGGGGATTAGTTTCACTTTAACCCTCGTCAGACATTGGTTTGAGTCAATGTTAGCCCTTCTCTGTACTCTGACTTTCATTACTTCTCTTCGATTGGTAGTAGCTACATGATCAATTTGAAACTCTCCTACATCAGATTGAACAATTGCAAACTCTTCATCTGCTTGGAGGTCTTCTTGAAACCGAGCGTGGTGGATGAGTGGCTAACGCTCTGGCCTTGCATCCAGGACACCAGTTCGAATCCCTGTCCAGGCATCTAGATTTGGGTTTTCCATTGTTTCCCCAAATCAATCCAGGCGAATGCCGGGATGCTTCCTTTAAAACCCCATGGCCAGATTCCTTCCCATTCCCTGTCCCCAGTCCCATCCTACCTCTAATGACCTCGACATTGATAAGGAGTAAAGCCATAAGCAAAAAAAAAAAAAAAAAAAAAAAAATCGTCTTAAAGTTAGTGGACATTATTTTTGTGTTGAATGATTCACATACATCAATCGGTTTTTCACCATTTCTGTTGGTCCTGCGGTGAGCTGGATATTCTCCCACTACTTTCCTAAATTTCCTTTCCAATCTGGACATCAAAGTCTCCCATTAGGAGCTTAACATGTTTTTCTGGGGTTCTGAACAGTTGAGACCAAAATTCTTCCACATTATGTGGGTTCTTCCCATTGTCTTCATTATTAGGAGTGTGGGAATTGAAAACAGTGTAAAATTTATTTCCACTTCTGAAAGTTAAAATAGATAGCCTGGGGGATGGGGGTCTGAAATCTACTATGGATTCCATTATTGCATTGTGAACAAAGAATGGTGTCCCAATTATTTCCATGGTGATCTTTATTTTTTCGGACCTCTTAACCTTTACAGCTAGCTGGTCATCCCATTAGTATTCTGTAGTTGCCTGCTGCTGAATTTCATATGACATATACCTGATTTCTTGATCAGCCAACAGTTTGATCTTGTATTCATCCAATGCTTCGATTAATTCTATTTGTTTACTAGTTTTCAAAAGAGTGTTTATGTTGAGCGTTCCAAAAAAGTGCCTTTTCTTTGTCCTGTGTTTGCAGGGTAATGGATCCCCCGACTGATCCAAACATGATGGTGCAGGGCCCCCAGAATACTTTTCCCTACTTGGACCAGAGTGCTGGCCCCAGATTGTACTGGCTGGGATAGTATTTTCTATATGTTGTGCCATCATGATCGTTGCATGAAGCTTGGTTGGTAGGATTGAGCTGAGCTCCATCCGAGAGTAAAACCAAGTTTGTAAGACTTGGTGTTTATAAGAGCAGCCATTCCTAACATAAAAGCAGATGCCGACCATGGAGCCACCCGATATGGGTACAGATATTCCTGGGTTTAATATTTTCAGTTTTCCCCAGGGTTTATTTCCCTAGGTTCTCCTGCCATCTAAGCCATTGGGAAACACTTCTTTTTACACCATTTAGACCATTGACCATCTTTGCCTACTTACCCTTCATAGGAACCCTATAACAGGTTGCTACCATCCAGAATCAGATGGATTCTGGTTTTTTAATGAGGTTCATACTCCTGCACTTTCTTCTTCACCACTTGCATGGTGAGGCCCCGGGTTTGCAATTGGCAGTGGTGGAGTAATATTTTATTATGTTTCATTTGCTTTTTAGATTGTGTATGTGTTAACTGTATTCTGTATTGTAATTTTCTTTGTGTTTTTCGTTATTGTGTATTTTGCTGTGTATGTATGCTCATTTGGGCCAACTAGGACCACGTTAAGCATTTTTTTGACTTGAATTTGCTTTCAACTACCCATCCGTATTACAACTGGGTTGTTAGCCATAGAGAGGACATATAGTTTAACTTGGAATCCAAACCACAGGAGCGTTCTCGCATACTTCACATTACACAGGGAGTTGGAAGGTGAAGGTCCGTTTAAGGCCTTTTGAAAATCCCAGCCGAGACCAGGATTCAAACCAGCGATCATTTGATCTCCAGTCAGATGCCTTAACCACTGAGTTACCAGACTGCTCTTTTTGTTGTGTTTTTTCTTTATTGTGATTTTTATCTATTTATTATTAGACTTAATTCACAACCCAGAGCAGCTATTTTTATATATTACATTTTATTTACTTTTTGTATTTTGTGCATGTTCACTGTAGTTGCATTTTCTCCATTTTAATTTTTCGGTGTATTTCTGCTTTGAATACAGTGTTCTGGCAAGACATTTCTTCAAAATTGCTTAACTAAGTAGAACTGATAGTAATACTAGCTTTAATCATGGTCCTGGTTACATATATATATATAATAACATCAATGAAGGCAATAAAACTAAGGAAGTATAACACCGTAAATGCACAGTTCCATTTGGTGAAATTAGTTACTGCATGACGACACAAGTTCATTATTTTTATTTACTTATGATTACTTTGAAGCAATTGTAGATTCTGTCTGACCGGCCGCCACGAGTTTGAACTCGAAATTAAATACTAAAAGTCATGGAAGTAGTCACACTTACATAAATAGAACAACTTTTCATAGAAACAGTCATTACTCATTTATTATGTGAAAAACACAAGTTCACAAGTATGCTCCACAATACATCGTCGTAAACTCACCAGGTTTGAGTGACTTATAATCGGACTTCGGAGATTGAAGATTGCATGGTCCAATTAAGCAGTGAATACGATCGAGCATTTATAAAACTGTCATTCACACAACACAGTATCCTATGTCAGTGTCCGCAGTTCTTATTTGAGCATACAGCACTCTCAAACAGTCGTTGACATTGTTCCTAAAACTGTTAATACACTTTTAAATATCGCTTTTCGACAAACTCATGTTCATCATCACATGGCGCAATACACAATCCTCTGATGCGTACACAAGCTTACTCTAGCCATGCGCCATCTTAACTCTTACTTACTATACTTCTCAGATAGTCCACACTGCCGCAACCAATCGATCTATCGATTGTATCGTTACACCCCCCTCGTTGGGTTTTTGGTGGAAGATGCAGTTGACAAAGTGTATCTTTCGCCAACCTTGCCTCAAGCAACATCATCATCTCACAAAATTACCAATAAACCTGGTGGTTCTGCGGCAAATTAATCATAAGTACTTACGACGATACACAAAAGCAATTACAAAACCATCAACACATATAATACATCGGGAAAAAAACATAGAAAACACCAAGAATACCCAATACAAAACTAAAATAAAATCGTTTCTGTTGTAAAATTGTCCTCTTTCTACACTTTTTTTCCAACTGTTACAATCACAGCACTTCTAAGTACATTTCCCGGCCTCGGGGCCAAATTACAGGGATCCACAAACCGGCAAGAATGCACTCAGCAACTGTTTAGTAATACTACTTGGGTCACCAACCTGTGCCCAACTTCCGAAGTTTCTCTAATCCCTAACTTATTGATACAACTTAACCGAAGTTACTTTAGTCCCTCACTTATTGACACAACTTCTTACACATTCTGAAATTGCAACTGTGACTGATAGCTAAATGAAACTAATGAAAACCTACTTAAATCATGGCAACATTTAAAGATTGCAGACGCGGGAGATGCGGCAGCGCTGGGAGGTGTGCCCTTCTAGCTGGTGCCTGACACCCCACCAACACTCCACTCCGAGCACCTTTCTTCACTTGAAACCCTAACACAACAGCGTTCTTTCTGAACCTGCAAATATAAGTTGAAGACTATTCCCTAAACCTTAAATATCACAGTGCAATTTGTAAATTGAGTCATTATCCACCTATTCTGAAGGAAATTTTTGCTGAATACTTATTAGCAAGATGAAGACTATTCTCAAACTCCAGGTCAGCATGGTATTTAGAAACCCATACTAGTCCACACAAAATCCCTACACCTACCTGATCTAGTGAAACTGACTCTAGATATCCATTGCTTAATGCAACTCAGAACATTTATTGCCTAATCTACCCTATCTATACTGAGTATCCTTGTGATTTATTAAAAAGAAAAAGCCTACGAAGAAACATTAAACTAAACAAACATATAAGAAACAATACTTAAGAAAGAACCAAAGTATGTACAAAACCATTGTATTGAAGATACATTTCAAACTTCAATTCTGTGAAACTCAATTTGTCCAACATAGGTTACTTAAAATACAACTAAAAATGTAGTACCTGAATAATGTGAATCCCTTATGCTAAAAGGAAGAATGGTTGTATTTGAATTTAAGTATGTTGAGACCCTCATCAAACAAGTCCAGTTTACTTTTGGACCAGAAAGAGATTATTTCTTTTTTCTTAACATATACTCCTGGTTCTTCCCTCCTAACCTTCCTTTTCTTTCTTTGTTTTCTGCTTTGCATTGTGGCATTACACTTTTCAAAAGACTCAAGTGAGTGTTGGAGTATGAAACCCCTCATTAGATTGATTGAAAAAACCGCAGCTTGGCCATTTGTGCCAGAACTAAGGAACCGTTTAATGTGCAAAAATTGTTGGCCACCAATAGTAATTCCATTTGCCAATGCTCTAGTAATGTGGTGAGAAGAGAAAACGGGGTCTGTTCCGAAAGGAAACATCAAATTACGAATGTGGTTGGCAAACTCAGTGACAAAAGTGAGCTTGCGATGTTTGAAAACAGGTCTGGACATAGCCAGTTTGTTCTTCTCAATAGAAATCGTAGTAATATTACTTATATGAATACCTGTGGCTGGGCAAGGATTGTCTGAAATTGATTGACCACTAACTGGTTCCATTTGAACCCTAAGCTGAGAGTTAACATGCAAGATATTAGGTGAAACAGGAGTTGCTTCCTGGACCAAAACAATGTTCTCATCTGTTACTGGTACTCGGGGTCCCTCCTGTGAGTCATCAAGGAGCTTCAGATTATTCTGAAGATTACAATTATCTAATTTCAGGTTGTTCTGAAGCTTGATCTTATATGAACGCAATTTGTTTACAAAATTGAGATTATCTGATGTTATTTCCTGGATCTTTGATATCAAGTTAAGATTATCTGCTTTCAAGGAATTTTGAAGATTGAGTTTACTTAAGCTCGGCTCTCAGTGACTGTATACTGCTTTGAAATTCTGATTGCAAATTCTTTAGAAGAAAACTCGTCATCGGCTGTAACTGATCAGACAAAGCAAGCGAGGGCTAATCAATGGCTACACTGGGTGCGTCACCAAAGGATCAATCCCTCTGCGCCACCACATCATCCACATCTCCCTCACCTTCAGACACCAGGTCACAAAATATTTCACACAATCATTTCAATATTCCGTTGTAGAAAAGAAAAGAAAAAAATACTAAAGCACTCATGCAAACAAAAAGAATACACAGATAAAAATTAGCACAAAAAAAAAAAAAAAATCTGCTTCCAAATCTCTTAACTTCATTACCAAACAAGATATACACCTTGTCATAAAATTTACTTCCAAGCGAATACATACACTACCATCAATGACCAAAAATTATGAACAATCTACAGGAATCTATCCATGAAATCAAAAAAACTCTTGAAACTAACCCGCTCAACTTCAGCTAGCGTATATCTGGTTTGTTATTACTTCCACATTAAATAAATTTTTTTTTTCCGATTCAAACTGACAGCAATTTTTTTGAAAAATAATTTGTTATGCAAATCTACCACAATTGTCCGGCATTTCAACTTTAATAAGTTATCAGAAAAAACCTCTGTATCACTTAATATGGAAAATATTTTTTTTTTTTAATTTTAAAAAATTGCTAATTATTCGTGCTGGTTTGTGTTTCTTACAAAGACTGAAAATAAATCTTGCACTTCCCTTTCGATGCGATGAACAGCAACACCCTTGAACACCAATCAGCTCTGTGGAGTCTCGAACCGCGAAGTCGGCGGCCTCGTGAAGGCTGAGCAGCTGCGTGTTGCTGTCGGCGTAGAAAGTGTATTAAATTATCCACAACCTCTGAATGCACCGCCTTCTTCAGAAGAATAATCTTTGCCTCGGGTGGCGCACAATTTCTTTGTATCGCAGAATAGACTTCTCTGACTGCGCTTCTCACCAACTGTTCAATTGTCGTTGTTGTTTGTTGACCGTTCACTGCTTAATTATTCAGTATATTTCGCCGCCGGTAGTGACTAATTACTGTCATTCCATCGCGTGGTTTACATATACTGTCCTGTCTAAACGGTTAAGCCATCTAACGCCGTAAACGCACAGTTCCATTTGGTGCAATTAGTTACTGCACGACGACACAAGTTCATTATTTTTATTTACTTATGATTACTTTGAAACAATTTTAGATTCTGTCTGACTGGCCGCCACAAGTTTGCACTCGAAATTAAATACTAAAAGTCATGGAAGGAGTCACACTTACTAAATAGAACAACTTTTCATAGAAACAGTCATCACTCATTTATTACGTGAAAAACACAAGTTCACAAGTATGCACCACAATACACCGTCGTAAACTCACCAGGTTTTAGTGACTTATAATCGGATTTCGGAGATTGAAGATTGCATGGTTCAATTAAGCAGTGAATACGATCGAGCATTTATAAAACCGTCATTCACACAACACAGTATCCTATGTCACTTTCCGAAGTTCTTGTTTGAGCATACAACACTCTCAAACAGTCATTGACATTGTTCCTAAAACTGTTAATACACTTTCAAATATCACTTTTCGACAAACTCATGTTCATCAGCACATGGCACAATACACAATCCACTGATGCGTACACAAGCTTACTCTAGCCACGCGCCATCTTAACTCTTACTTACTATACTTCTTAGATAGTCCACACTGCCGCAACCAATCGATCTATCGATTGTATCGTTACAGAAGGATAGGGTAATATGACCCAACACTTACCACAGATGAAGGCGGCTGGGGACGACGAATACAAAAAGGACATACACAAGAAGCTCGCAATATTTTGGCGTTTAGCCTTATTCTTTCAGAAGTCAGACACCAGCCAGAGCCAGAAGTGTACACCATGGCGGCCATCTGGTGAATGGCAAAGATGATCGTATAGGAGAGGGGGGGAGGAAATATTGTGTGTTTTTTGTGTTTGTCCTTTTTGTGTTCGTCGTTCCCAGCCACCTTCATCTGTGGTAAGTGTTGGGTCATATTCCCTATGCTTCCTTAGTTTTATATATATCTATCCAAGAGCCATGACCACACCCAAAACACGATCTCCATGTTGTAAATTTGTTCCTTGTCGGTTATAGGTTTCCTATTAAATAAAATTCTCTGTGTTTTATATAGTTGCCTCTGAAATCCGAATGATCACATAATTAAAACCAATGTTTCTAAAGATTGCTAATTAGTTCTCAGACAGCTGCCACTCATCTAAGTGTTGAGAATAGTTCGCAACTTGGCTGGTAAACGTGGCTGTCCGATCCGTTCTTCATATAACACTTAATGTATAGGTTTCCAAACTGGGGGCACCTCCCCTCCCCTCCCCTCCCTACCAGGGGGGTGTGAAGACATGTGGAGGGGCCCAGGGTGCATTGTAGCTTCATTGCCCATGTGAACATTACTATAGCTCTACCGGTGTTGCCACCTAACGAAAACTAGTCGCTAAACCTGGTCTCAAAACTCCCTAGATTACTGGATATTTAAAATATTCCCTAGATATCACTAAATAAATTACAGGAAAATGATAAGTTAGGTAATGTAAAAATCTAAGTGGTATTGTAATTAAATTCAACATAACATTGTATTAAAAATCAACATGAAATACTTCAGTCGGGTATTTCTTCTTCATCAAGGTCTATCATTGGAGTTGCAGAAATTGCAGATGTGGAAGGACAAGATGAATAGTTAGTCTTAGATTTAATATAGTGTTTAGAGTCTTTGCAAATTGTGGCAATCACATCTGCCGGAAGCTCGTAACTGTAGCAGTTTCTTCACAATTTTTACTGATTCCTTATAAAAAAGTATGCTATTAAGATTATTTACAACCATTTTATTTCTCAATTTGTTTTTAACAATAGTTATTGCACTGAGAATCCTTTCTACTGTGCCGTTGAGTGAAGAAGTTATAAAGCGGATATGCCAAATCAGATAACTCCAGGAAGATATTTATTCCAGCAACATTCTTGTATTTTTTAAATTTTGCCCAGCATTCAGTGTTTGTAATGCTCCATTGGGCATAATTAATACAAAGCCATTCATGTAGGAGTTTGTCATTTTTTTCATCATCAAATCTAAATTCTGAGGCAAGATCTACTATTTTGTTATCTTTGCCCTGGCGAAGAGTATTTTCCACACTCAAAAGACACATTTTCTCCAAACTAATGCAGCTGGAAGAAAGGCTTTGCTGCATCTCTTTTGCTAATTTGACAATAAGTCAATACAATGTTTTCTGATTGGATTGATGACTTTGATGAGTAACGATGTCTTTTGCACTTGAGATTGAAAAAGATTCTCTAAATAGGGTTACGGATTTAAGTTGTCTTCTGTTTTTGTGGACAAATAATCTTTGTCAGTTGTTCCAGCTGAGGGCATCAATACCCTATTACAAACAGAGTGAATCAACATCATCAAGATTAAGCAGGGCAACCAAATTTGAGTTTTCACTTTCAGGGCTCTTCACTCCATTTTGTATATCATTCAAGCAGCTCCTCGAAAAGCATACATAAAGGTGTTTGCTCCACCTTCCGCCAATGTGAGGTTCGCTCGGTCATCAAATTCCTCACTTTGCAGCAAGAATCCATGGCCGAAATCCATCGTCAACTTGTGGAAACCTACGGGCCTGAGGTAATATCACGTCAGCATGTTAATAAGCGGGTTAGGTTGTTTAAGGAAGGTCGCACTGACACACACAACGAAGAAAGGAGTTGGAGGCCGCCTCTTGTTTAAGAGGAGCTTCTGAAAGAAATTGATGAAACAATTCACAGTGATCATTGTGTGACTATTGACAGCTTTCATGAAATCTTTCCACACACATCTCATAGTCTCATGGGTGAATTGTCTCAGAAAAGCTTGATTACAGGAAATTGAGTGCAAGATGGGTGCCAAAAATGTTGACCCTGGAGCATCGCCAAAATTGCGCATGTGAATTTCTTGAATGTTATGAAATGAATGGTGAGGCATTTCTTGACTCAATTGTCACCGGTGATGAGACTTGGGTATGTCACATACTCCCGAGTCCAATAGAAAGTCCCAACAATGGCATCATACCCATTTCCCAACAGCCAAAATGTTCAAAATGCAGTTGTCAGAGCGAAAAATTATGGCATCTGTTTTTTGGGACAGAAAAGGTGTTTTGTTATTAGCTTTCATGGAGAAAGGGACTATCATCAATGATATCGCTTATTGGAAGACCTTAAAAAAATTAAAAAAGAAGATTAAAGACAAAAGGAGAGGAATGCTGACTCGTGGTGTGTCCCTCCTTCACAACAATGCAAGACCCCACACTGCTTGTTTCACCCAGGACCTCCTTGTATACTTTGGATGGCATGTAGTGATCCACCCACCGTATTCCCCGGACCTTGCGTCCCCGGACTGTCATCGTTTGACCAAATTAAAGGAATTTTTGGGCGGGAAATGTTTTTCTAACGATCAGTGGAAAATTGGGTTTTGTTGGTGGAGCGGAGCATGTACGAGGAGGGTATACAAAAACTGGTGCCCAGTCTGAAGAAGTGCACTTGAGGGCGATTATGTGGAGAAATAAAGACATGTTTTGTAACATACCCTGGAAATTTGGTTGAAATATATTCATTTTTTTATTTTTAACAGCATTTGTAACCTTTTTTCTCCCCTGGATATCCCTCATATGTCTCCTTCACCGCTTCTTAGAACTCAAAACCATTTTTCTAACATCACATCATCATTCCTCTTAAACATCATGGTTAGTACTAAGAAGTTGCAACTCTGAAAATGTAAATCATCAGTAGAGTACTGTAATTACTCAATGTAGTACTTTAAGAGCAAGTTATGGAAGTAAAAAATGATGCTGCTGCCAAATATGATTTGAGTAAAATTAATAAATCAACGTTTTGGGACAAATATTACAAAATGTATCCCAGCATATCACACCAAAAGCTGCAGTTATATTCACATGTTTAAAACCCTTATTTTTTAGAAAGTTTTTTCCTCTTTTTGCAATAAAAACAAACAATCCAAGCAGATTCGATTTTGCCAATGATTTATGCTATGGGCTTTCTAATATCCAACAACACCTGGAAATCTTGTGAAAAGAAATGAAAGCTCATCCTTCCCACTGATTTATTGTTTTCTTTGTTACTTCTTTTGAGCAAAGTTAAAGTTTGAAATTTTAAATTTTTTTTTTTTACTTTTTAAAAAAATTTAAAATTTGTAATTTTATAAACAATAAAAATCAATTTCATACTTGCTTTTTTTTTACTTTTTTAATAATAAACTTTTCTGATGATGGGGCGTGGGAACTTTTCTTTTGACAGAAAATGGTGAAAGGCATGATAAAAAAAGAATTGAACCTCAGTTTAATGGAGTCCTACAACAAACTGTGTGTTCCAGCTTACTCTGTTCCTGGCTAAAATCCGTCTTACACTGCACCTGGTAAATATAGGTTCGCATGTCGCCAGCCAATGTAACCTTTAGTAGCCAGTCCCTATCCTTGCTTTTCTAGACTATCTGCAAACTTTTGTAACCATGATTATAAATTCATTTTATTTTTTCTAATTTTCTTGAAAAATGCTTCAATCTTCTCCAGCCTAGCAGAAATTATCACTCTTTATTTAAATTACCTTTCTCTCAAAATTTTCTATATTATTACTTCCCTTTACTTGCTTTTGCGAACTTCTTAAACATCACTTTTTTCCCACCAATTTGTAATATTGATTTCATTTGCCCCATGACCTCTAGTTTTTTGTGAAAGCTAAAGCTACATTCCCTGCCTAGAAAAGCAGTCAGTGATTTGGCTGTAAAATTAATGCAAGACTGTCATGGCTTAATAACTGCGAAATAATATCAAAAGCAATTTCTGATACAATATGTGTAAAAACTTAGAAAATGTTATCCTGACTACAAAAAGAGACCCTGAAGAGGAAATAAGCTCAATAGTGGGGTATTATATATATATTATTTTACTACGTAATAATACTTAGAACTTGTTATTGTAATTTTCTAATTCAACACAAAAATACAATAGTTGAACTTAAAGGAGTTATTTTAACCAAAAATACTACATTAAATAATTTTGTGTACTGGTTACCGTCATTTTAGGAAGCTGAAATTTTACAGGGGAATAATTATGAGCTGCTTGCATAAGGGGCACCTTAATGCCCAGCATACTCTTAATGGAAATTTTTAACATTGTTTTCATGAAACAAGCATGCGAAAGTGTTAAAGACCGAAGACTGAGTAGAATTACCTCAGTTACTTCTATAAGCTATGTACAAGTATAAAGATGAGCAGGGTGAGCTGTGACGTGGTCAACTTGCAGCTGATTCACCGATCAGATATGTGTCCCAAACTTAAGAATACTTCAGAGTATGTTACTGAAATTTAATCTTTTCTGACTGACATATACTGTAAATGAAAGATAAGAATGTGCCTTCTGACTGGAAAATCGCAAGTTACTTGGATTTTCATGAAGAAAGATCAAAAAGACTCCACCAATTAGTGTCTAAACACTCTAACATTTATCTGCAGTAGAGATTTGATATGCAGGGTGTTACAAAAAGGTACGGCCAAACTTTCAGGAAACATTCCTCACACACCAACAAAGAAAATATGTTATGTGGACATGTGTCCGGAAACGCTTACTTTCCATGTTAGAGCTCATATTGTGGACGGCTGTGATACAATACGCCATTCTCCAGGGCTGCATCAGCGCATCAGGGATTCCATGCGACGGAGGGTGGATGCATGTATCCTCGCTAACAGAGGACATTTTGAACATTTCCTGTAACAACGTGTTTGAAGTCACGCTGGTACGTTCTTTTGCTGTGTATTTCCATTCCATGTTTAATGTGATTTGAAGAAAAGTAATAAAATGAGCTCTAACATGGAAAGTAAGTGTTTCCGGACACATGTCCACATAACATATTTTCTTTGTTTGTGTGTGAGGAATGTTTCCTGAAAGTTTGGCCGTACCTTTTTGTAACACCCTGTATATCATGTTCTCAAACAATATGAAATTCTTAGATGACAAATTAATTGCAGTCAACCAGAACACATTTTGGAAGAATAGATCATGTGAAATATAGCTCATTCCATTTTTTTCTTGAGATAATGGGACTGGAACTGAAAACCTCACGATGGCTAGAACCAGACTTGTTAGAACTGGAGTATTTAGAGGAGGGATTTTTGTTGGTTGACTTGTCTGTTCCAGTGCTAATTTTTTTGTAAGGAAAACAAATAGGTGGTAATATCAATGTGGGCTGTTAATTTTGTTTATTTTATAATGTTCTTACTTTTGAGATACTTAGGTTACTAGAAAAAAATTTGTTGGCATTCTTTCAAAAGTAATTTTGTTGTAGGTTTCTTAACTAGCTTCACCAAGAAACATCTGCAATAGGCCAGGACTCCTGAACCCAGAGTCTTCAGAATTTAATTTACACCTTCTCTTCTGCTCTTTTTTTTTTCAGGCATGAACCAGCATATAATTTCTGCACTTTGATCATTTTCTTGTGGAAAGGGACTGGATTCAGCCTACTAATGCACTATTTTTTTCCAATGGTTTTATATCGGGTATAACCATTTGATCTTTTTACCTAAGAAATAGGGCTTATGGGAGGGGTTCTTAGTTAACCATTTCTGTTTGTGCAGAGTTCTGTGAAAATGGATGCTACCTATATACCCAGTTGATTCTCCCGAAATTAGGGACAGTATAATTAATCATATAACTAATGTTTTGTTCCAATTTGCATAGCAAGACACATTTATGGTTTCGGTGAGTTTCACTGTGGATTTTATTTCATGGTAGTTCAAATTTTTCTTTTGTAATTTCAAGCTCTTTGTTGAGTTTTTGTGATTAAAGAATGGCCTCATTATGCTTCTTTAATGGATTGAGATGAACAGATATCCAATCTTGATGGAAGTATTCATTATGTAGTGTTGAAAACCGCAATTTTTGGATATAGTAATAATGTGAGGTACTTTTTATGAAATTTTGCTTTGTAGTAACCAGCAGGTAATGAGTCTGCATAACTCATATCTAAAGAAGTGACTTGCCATTGTAGCTAAGTGTACTGAAGAGTTGCCATATTGGAGGTGAGGATGAACAATGATCCCAGTTTTAGATCTCACCTTTGGTGTACCAGCCTTCCCAATACAGATTCCATACATTTTAGGTAGGCATATTGAAAATTGTTCGGTGTTCCACATTTTTTTCCAGCAAAACTTTACATTACACGAATGGAATAACGTAGAATTAATTTTCTCAAAGCTTACATTGTCATCCTATGCAGTTTTTTTCAGATCAAAAGTTAGCTTTTTTGCATGGTAGACTGCAACCCAGCAAAATTGAGAATTTATTTGGCTACCTTCAAAATTTAATAATTGGTAAATATTACCAAATATTGGCGTATGCTTATAACTTTAAATCCGTATAATCATAATGCTGTTCTTCAAATTTATTTCTGACTTTATTCACTTATTTCACTTTTCCCCCACCTGTGTTACAAAAATTAAATGATTAACAGTTCAAGGTTATGTTTTTAATATGCATAATTGTATATTAAGTAAACTTTATGAAATTCGTTTTAACTTTCAGGTTTGTCTCATGCTGCAGGGCCGGGTCTATGTGTAGCAGGTACAGCTGTGTGCTAGCTGGGTATTTTAACTGTCACACCTTACAACTGGGCATATTGATTGAACAGGTATGTACGAGTTAATTGCCATAGCCAAATTCAAATAATACAGTGAACAGTTTCCTTGGACTGGATTAGAGTAGTTATTAATCATAGACATAAAATGTGTATTCGAGGACCAGTGAAACTGTTTGTGGTCTTGTTAGCTCAAAGAAGGAAGTGTGCCTCAAACTGTAGAGACTGTGAGGATTGATACTAACATCATCACCTTGGTTTATGATATTATGGATTGTTTTATATGTTGTTGGAGAGAACAGTTGAAGGTAAGTATTGTGGGGCAATACAAAGACTGGAATATATATATATATATATATTTTCAGTTTTCTTAATAACTGGTCTGTTATGGGGCCCATGTTTTCCTAGGTCCTCCTAAACTTCTTTCACATCTTTTTTCTGGATGACTTTTCCTTCTTTATTCTGTTCATATATTCTGATTATTTCACTCTATTTTCTATATTTAATATTATGTATTCTCAGATCTTCTATTATGTCCACATTTCCTATCCTCTGACAAACCCCTTTATAGCATAGTGGTGAGCAGTAATGCTTGTGCCTGACACTTGGGAAGACGCATGTTCAAATCCCCACCCGGCTATCCAGATTTGAATTTTCCACTGTTTCCTGAAATCACCCGAAGCAAATGCTGGGATGGTTCCTACAAAATGCCATTGCCTGAATTCCTTCCTGTTCCTTGCCCTCCATCCTCTTGAGGCTCTAATGGTGTCGAGGAGCTGTAAAGCCCAAAGGAAAGAAAAGCGAGATGTCAAGAACCTCATTGGTGCAACCTGTAATCTGTTGTAATTTATTTGTCAACCCTTGATTCACTATAATATTGTAATGCTGGAACTGCCTTTGTCTTATAAAGTTTGACTCCACTATGCTTTCTTATTTTTGTTTTTAGTTCTGTATATTGTTCCATATGTCCAGCATTTTCATCATTCTCTTTTTCTTCACTTTTTCATCTAACATTGTCATATTGTAGATCATTCTCAAGTAGTTAAAATGGTTAAATGATTTGAGGGTTTGTTTGTTGATAACTAGTTTTCTGTGTGGGACCCTTTCCTATGAATGCCAGCACCTTTAATTTCTTGTTTGAAATTTTCAGATTTTAGGACCATTCAAAGATAAACGTTGCATCTTGTGTATAAAAGAGAATTAGGTTTTATTGTGTGTGGATCCAACTGTTTATACATTGTCACCTTAAATAACTGTTCTCTGATGACCTAATCAATAAAAATATTAAAAAAAGGTTTGAGGATGGACTGCAACTTTTTTTCATCACCTTCTTCTTCTTTTCGTTATGTGACCACGTGCCAGTTTCAATTCCTCTCCTGTTGTTTTTTCTTTCTTCCTTTCCAGTACTCCTTCATTTTTGCACTGTGTTTTCTCTTTCTCTCTTCAGACCATTTTGCACCCGTTTTCTTCTCCTCTCTATCTTGGAATCCTGCCATATTCGAAATCTGCTCTCGAAAAGTTTCTCTTGCCATAGTGTCCTGTTCATTAATATTATTTCGTTTCAAATCTTTCTTAATCTCTTGAATCCAGATTATAGTCAATTTTTTCTCCCAAAAGTATTTGAATATTTTTTTTGTTAGCCTGGTGTCCTCCATGTGATAGATGTGTCCAAAAAATATCATTATCTTTTTTTCTGATTGATTCTGTTATTTTTTCAATATTATGTTATATTTCCTCATTCGATCTTAATTTCCATTGTACTGTATTTTTCAATGGACTCAAAATTTTCCTTATAATTCTCCTTTCCAATTCCATTTTGCATATCCTTTCTTCTATTGCAAACTACAAATAAAAATCAGAAACATGGTCCTATAGTTTGCAATGGTTGTTTTTTGGGCTGAATGAGGAAGACATGAAACATGAAATATGGTCAAGGACAACCCAGATAGGTTAACTTCTGTGTCATATGTAAACCAAGAGAATCCTTGATAGATACTGGTACTACTACATAATTGTAGAATTGTTTGCTAAAAAATGACTAGAACAAGAAAGCATTATTACTATTATAGAAGCAGATATCACAATTGGTACAATAAGCTGCTTAAAACTGGATATAAATTCTACAGAAGTTTTTAATAACAGCATAAACGTTTTCAAAAACCGTTGCTTGTGATCTTCTGCACTTGGTGTCTTCTTAGCCGTAAGTAGAATCTCCCATGTAGTGAAATGAACATGAATTGGGTTTGTAATATCACAAGGAATAAACTGAAAGGACATAGGACAAAAATGGTGATAGCCTCCATCTACCATCAACCAATGCCAATATAACAGTTACCGAGACACTTAAAAATTATGTTAATGAAGTTTCCCAACGATTTCCTGTTGTGCAATAATACTAAAAGGCAATTTCAATCTGCCCAAAATATATTGGGTTAATTGTATGCTCAAAACTGCCAGAAAGAATAAAAGACTTTTGAAACCATTCTTGATCTCTTCTCTGATTACTGAACCAACATGGTATCTTAGCAGTATGAAACACTTTAGATCTAATGATTGCAAATATATTTCAATGATTATTGGGATAATGCCTTAATTAAAAACCTAAAAGCTTGAAAAGAAGAAAGAAAATACTGTTTACATATATGAAACAAAGACAACCGTAGATGGCAAAGAACCACCATGCTGTGTGAAGTGAAGAAATTGCTCAAAAAGCAGAGGAGGAAATAAACCTACTTGAGAACAGCAAGGGTCTGTAAGGATTTACAAATTTCACCAGGTTAAGAAGATGCTTGAAAAATGCAATGCGTGAGGTGTTTAACAAATTCTGTCTCAATTCATTCCCTTAGCTTCAGAGTATGTGACTGAACACTTTCTGGCTGGTATATACTCTTAAGGTCTAAAGCAGATGAGGTGGTTTCTGCCATGTGGTGGTCAAGTCGACACATTGTCAAACATAATTCTATGAGGCAAAACAGACCACGCCGTGTGTGGCACCGGGTGGCGCATGGTTTACCTGTGACCTACACCTGGCGCTACGCGCGCGCCGCTTTGTCTGATTTGCACTCATAACATGAAGGCGGTGCGAAAACATGGACAACTGAAGAAAATGAATCAGAAATGTAGATTTATCCCCCTTTTTGTATCATTACACCTTAGTGTTCAAATGTAAAACACGTACTGTACAATTACATCAAATATATAACAAATTCAAGTTTAATTTTTTTTTTCTTGTAGTTGTGATATGTATTGATATTGTTTTAATAATACTCTTTTTGGATTTTGAAATTTGGTATTTTTCTGTTGATCCAGCACCAGAACTTTGTTAACTTTTATCTTAATCTGCACTTTTGAACCATAAAATCCAGTTTGAGTGATTAATTGGTCCCAAGAAATATGGCAGTTATATTTTTTATGACTATAATTCTCATATTTTTAGAGAAAAATGAATGTAATTCATTCAGAAGCACTGATGTAAGGAATTCTTTTTTTCTCCTTTTGCACCTTCAGTACAGGAAGCACAGAAGCATTTCTCTCTCATCTTCAGTATCCATTGTTTTGCAAAAAATTGAACTGTACTCACCAAATTCAGTTTAAATGTCGGTCAAGGTGGCCACTGCTCCAAAAGTCGAGTCGTGTGACCAGTTGGGGCTGCTGCTGCTTCGACCGCTGTGTGGTGGGAAGCCACTTAGTCTGTTTTAGGCCTAATTGTTAGGCAAGATAAAAGTACTTTTAAACTGGAGAGTCCTCAGGTTAGTCCCATTGACACGAAAGGAGAATGAAGTGATCACATTAACTACCATCCAACCTTTCTAACATCTGTCCACGGCAATCGGGAGGATGCCGGTTCGAATCCCCATCTGGGCATCCAGATTTGGATTTTCCATGGTTCCCCAAATCACTCCAGGTGAATGCTGGGATGCTTCCTTCAAAGGGCCATGGCTGAATTCCTTCCCATTTCTTGTCCCCAGTCCCATCCCATCTCTAATGACCTTGACATTTACGAGGTGTAAAGCCAAAAAAATCTGTCTGCAGTATACTGTAGTTCCATAACATGTCGCATTCTCAAAAGTTATTAAATTTTTAGATTATTTAGGATTTAAAATAAGTGGAACAAAAATTGTGAGCTTGACAGTCAGAAGGGAAAATAAATCGGTCAAAATTAGGACAGCATGAATTTGAAACTCAGCAATGTTGTGCCAGCTGACAGTAGGCTAAATTAAAAAATAAGGAATAAAATTTAAACAGCTGCAAACTTCCATTTTTCTGTTTCACTTATACTATGGTGAAATGGTTTACCTCAGTTAGCAAAAGTGTCTGTTCTTAAAACATACCTGCTTCCCATCCTAAGCTATGGATTAGAAGCTGCTGCATTTACTAGTAGGGACAACAGCCGGATTCAAGCAACGGTTGAAATAATCAGAAAAGTGTTCAATACATCTTAAGAGAATCAAAACTCAGATGGCGTAAAGTAGAGTATCTAAGGCATATTTTGAAAAATCAGTAACTATAAATAGAACGTAATGAATACCACAAAATAATTGTGTGAAGCAAGTTCAAAATGACCTGGCCAGGGGAGAAGAAACTGTTAATGAAGTGGTGACAAGACAGGAAATTAAAGAAGAGGCATCTTCATTACCCCCCACAGGGGCCTGGTACGCAAGTGCCAGGAATCGGTTTGGCGAACCCATGGTGCCCGAGCTGGTAACTTGTGAGCGCTGCAAGTTTCCCACACCATAAACTCCTACCATGCTTCAACGACCACCATAAGGAGTGACACGTGGAATGTTGTGTGCCTATTAGAATGGGGATCTTGGCTTCATCGCCTGGATTGCAAGGATGGTACAAACCTCTATATAAAAAAAAACTCAATCTCAAGGCGAGTAACGTGCCGCGGAGGTGGATGGGTGGTGAGTGAAACCACCCACTAGCATACAACCTCAGGGGCACCTGCCCCACCCCTGTTGTATTGGTCTTGGTGGCGTGATGTGGGGGCTCTCCATGTCACTCAACTTTTAGTTCCTCCGAACTCGTGTGACAAAATCCCAAAAAATCAAAAAACTTTTCCTTCTACCTGTGGCTTAGGCATGCTGCAGGCAAAACCTAATGCTCAAAGAAGTGGTAAGCGGTCGAGGGTGGAAAGCCCTCCTGAAAATGGTAACAGTAAGTGTTATCTTATTGATAACGCCTTTGTAATTATGGCAAGACCGGAGAGATCCTTTGAAAAGGTCTCTCCGTTCAATATTCAGAAAGGTTTGGAAGGAATTGCCAGGACACTAAAAAGCATGGAAAAGCTGAGGAACGGGACACTGCTTCTAGATACATCTACCTACAAGCAGGCTGTCTTACTCCTTAAGTGTGAGAAGCTCGGGGAGTTTGCAGTGAAATGCGAACTCCATAAAACTCAAACTCCAGCAAAGGAGTGATAATGTGCAGAAATCTGATTTATATATAGCCCAAGGAACTCCTTAAGTAGTGGGGATCAGAAAATGTGGTTGAGGTTAGACAGATTACATGAAGGGTGAATGGCAATCTTGCCACCTTAGTCCTGACGTTCGACAGTCCGACGTTGCCGAAATTCGTGAAAGCTGGATTTTTAAACCTAAACATTCGCCTGTATGTTCTGAACCCGATGCGCTGCTGTAATTGTCAGAGGTTCTGGCATACAACGGCTAACTGCGGAGTCAACCCCACCAATGGGAAATGTGGAAAGGCAGCGCATGAGCCTGGTGCTGGTTGAACCCCCCCCCCCCCCCACACAGGTGTGCGTCAACTGCTCCGGGTCACATCCAGCCTGGAGCAGGCAGTGTTGAGTGTACCTTGATGAAAAGAAGGTACAGG